>JAHWFP010133871.1:206450-221915 GCA_023313725.1 Lithobius niger
TAATTTGTGAAAAACGTCCTTGAAAGGCCTTGAAAAATTTAGTTAATTTGTGAAAAACGTCCTTGAAAAATTTAGTTAATTTGTGAAAGAGTCCTTGAAAGTACTTGAATTTTTGCATCTGATCCTTGTGAGAACCCTGATCAAATAAACGTGAAAAAATGGCAACAATGAAATCGTGTAAGAGTTTTGGTTCAGCTTTTGGCAGACACCCGTGAAAATACCTAACCCTGACCAGAGAAGAGGCTTGTTAACAATTGAGTTGCACCAAACTGATCATAAACTGGTTTGGATCACTGATTGGTTAATAGATTTACAATTTATTACAATAATGGGCTTTTGTAAATACAAAAAGAACAATTAATATCTGTTGTATACAGCAGTTTATTCAATGTAAAGAAAGAATGAGATTTACCAATTTTAGTACCATTTCTTGCTACTCGATGCCGTTGTTATCCTAGTGTGTGAACCTAACTGCACTTTAAGTAACTTCTGCGTTTTAAAAAAAAATATGCATGCAAGTTAAATAAGTTAATACTTTTAATGGCGTTCTTTTTGTTGTATAAAATGCTGTATGCAATAAATTTGAATTCTTTTGTATTAAAACACTTAAAAAAAAAGCCACAAATAAACAAGGAAAAATCACCTTATTGCATGTTTGCAATGTTTCATTTGTGAGTGCGTTTATCTATGCAAGACTAAACGATATTTGAAAACCCGACGTGTGGATGTGAGGATTTCATAATGTAATTAATCGGTTCACTCTTGGCAGATTTAACATTTGCTTGGTTTGGTATCAGTTCAGCAGAAGGTAAAATGAGCGGTAGTTAGAATCTTTCCGCATAGGTAGGCTATGTTATTTTTGCTTGGAAATGTTAGATCCATCACGTTTGGCTTGCAACATCATTGGGAATCATTTCAGTAATCTCCATTACTAAAATACAATACACCATCGCCTTCGATTTTTGTTGAAAGTACAGTAGAAACAGCAGCTCATAAGTTGCCATATCACCCAAACCGTTGCATTCAGATCATGCACATGCACTTGCTGCGCATGTATTTCCTTGCCAGAAAGTGTACCCATCCTGTTACGTAATGGACGTAAAGTTAATATTGCTTTACTATTTCAGTGCTGTTGTATTTTAAGTTTTGCACATTTTAGTGAAGGCATGGAAACATTGTTGAAGTATTCTCAAATGAATAACTTTGTATTCTTATTGAGTGAGATGTTTGTCACCAATTGAAATCATTGGCTCCCTTTTTAACCTAAAATTACATGAGGGGTTTAATTGAAATAATTATAAATTTATTTAATTACCTTGCCTCATTTTTGCATTAAAGGTTAAATTCCAAAAACTGACATGTTTGTGCATCTTATTATATATTGTTTTATTTTATCTTGTATCCTGTATATCCAAACTCTGTATAGCCAAAGCCTTTGACACCGTGTCGCATGAGGTGTGGAGGCGTATGGTATCTACCAGGGTGTCCATTACAATTTGACCAGAGTTATGGCTTTGGACGAGAGTATACGACTAGGCTGCAGTTTGAAGGCACAGATTTGGGGAAAAAAAGTACGAAAACTTTTTTTTTTAATTTTAGAAAGTGAGCTAAGTTTTAAATCTGATACCTATATGCAGACAGGAAGACATAATTTTCAGCACTGTGCAAGGTCACCCGAATAGTGTGAATGCTGCGCCCTGGATATTGCTTTTGAATTTTTTTTAGGATTAGACTTCAAACTAGTTAATCAATAAGTTCAAAACTGAAAGTCTTGTTTCTGTTTGTTGGGTTTTCTTAGTACAATGCCATTTATAGTAAAGCGTACATAGATAGTCATTCAAATGTCGATCGCCACTAGGCAAGGAAATAAGCATTTGGCAACTTAAATTTTGGTTGGGTGACTAGCACTACAGATTGACACGAATGGCGACATCCCGAAAACCATATAAGTAAGGCTCGGCCGTTACCGATATTGGCATCGGTTCGGTACCGATACTAGCAGTATCGGCTAACTGTTTTGGTCAAATATCGGTTTTTGCGATATCTTCGATGTTCCAATACACCATTTTAACCGTATTTTCGAGCGCTTTCCGATGGTGCTAATTTCAGAGCGATAACTTCCGTCTTTCTCAAATTATTTATCAAAAACCAAAAACAGGTTCCAAAAAATGCACTTTACGGCAAGATGGGTGCGCGTAGAGCCTTGATATTCAGAATTTTTCATCTGAATGCTAATTTCATCTAATTATTTCTGAATATGGAAGAAATATTAACTTTACTGGAAGTAATGCATTGAAGCATCGGTATTGGGGATGTAACATTGGGCCGCATCGGTATCGGATCGGATTGGTCAAAGTTGGTATCAGCCGAGCCTTACATATAAGTCAAGAGACAAACGGTTTGTGGCATTGTGCACGCTAACGTTTAAAAGGACTACACATTCTGCCAACTATAGTGGTCTTAAAGAAATGTCAGGGGAGACTAATGAACATATCAACTTTTTTATTTATGGATGAAAGTGAATGAATTTTTTTGATGATTAACATCAGTATAAAGCATTGCCAAAAATAAAACAGGAAACTGCTTGATTAATTATGCAAATAAAAATTAATTAGTACAATTTTGAAAGCTATCGCAGAGAAATCAGCCATTTCTAAAAAGCCCTGTGCACACTTCATGACAGTCAAACTAGCCTCAGAAAAGTCCAATTTTGGGTATAGGCTAGATTTTTTTTTATCATTTAAGCACATTGAACTGTTTTAATTAATTTTAATTTGTCACAGCACTCAACCTTTTAGATCTACATAATTGTGCAACTATTTTTTTTCTGGTACAGTAAAATGGGCAGTTGTAATTCTTATAGCTAGTCCCCAGTCCACACCGACAGATAATCCTAAAAAAAAATTATGTGAATAGATCGAAAATTCACCTTTTTGTTTATTTCCCAAGATACTAAATCGCACGCAAATACAAGAAAAAAAACCATTTCGAGTAAACCAGAAAAGAAAAGTTTGCATTGATCTTTATTTTGAATTTTTAAGTTTGTCAGTACCACTGATACAACTTTTGACAACTTTAAAACAAACCAGACCCATACTCAATGCCATATCAAACTGTCCAAATATCCCAATTTCAAAAATTTGATATTTTTCCTAAAATTTGGTGTTTGAGTCCCCCCTTAATCCAAATAAGTGAATAAATAAAGACAAAAAAAAACAGCATCACTTAACGATTTATTTGTTCAGTGGCTAATAGAAATTAGGAGAGTGCTTTCTAACGTCATCGACCAAGTGGAGACTGTGACATTCAAGAGGGTTAAAAGTCGCCTGACTTGACAATACTGTGCGTGTCACTACGGTATTTCTTCTTCTACACAACCATTTACTGTAGTACGCTATTTTAAAATTGCTATAAAATCTGGAGTTGTAAAGATCCGATTAATTGGCTAAACATTTACCTTCAAAACAAAACAAAAAGATTAATTGGGGGGGGGGGGGGGGGCTCCAAAAAACTATTTTCTACTTACCGGACAGAAAATATCCACTACCTGTAAATTTATTTGCATTCAGTTCCTGAGTGCTCGCTACCCTGGAGGAATCAAAACTCTCTAGATACGCCCAGCTCAGACACCCACCTGCGCATGCGCTGGACCAGCACGCGCAGGCCCTCCATAAATGGTGTTACGGCAATAGCCAGCCATCTCTTTTCCTCCAGCTGCCTCTGCGTCAACATCGCTGCCCTGACCGTTCGTCGTTCCCGTTCGCAAGACCCGTTGCTACGTGAAGAAGACTTCCGTCCGTCGTCCCGTTCGCAAGATCCGCTGCTACATGAAGAAGACTTCCGTTCGCGTTCGTTCACAAGATCCGCTGCTACATGAAGAAGACTTCCGTTCGCGTTCGTTCACCGATCATCCCTACATGGAATTGGTTCGTCCGTCCGTTCGTTCGTTGGTCATCTCTTGGAGGATTGTCCTATAAAAAGATGTTCGTTCGCTTGTTCGTGGCATCGTTCATCACCTTTCAATGCACCGTTCGCCCCGCAATCAACACCATCCATGCAGCTTTCTGGCATCCCTGCCTTCGACGGTCCTAACTGAGCAAAGACCTTCATCTTTCAGTTCGTCCCGCTCAAGAAGCAAGTGAAGCACTCACCTTGTGTCAATCACCCACTTGCTGTTTCAGGCCTACCTGAAGAATCTCTGCTCGAGCCCGTCTCTCCCGTCTCTGACCCGACCATCGTTCAAGCCCTGCTGTCACGGGCGCTTCGCTCCTGTTACCCGCCATTCTCTTCTCATTCGTCATGCCACATTCGTCGATCTGAAACTCATCGCATCTTTTGCCACCCGTTCGTCGTTCCTCATTCGTCATTCGCCGATCTTGAAGTCCATCACGCTGTCTGTCTTCTGGGCATCATTCTACTGTCATCCTCCTAGTTCCTGCCCCCACAGCATGTTTCTCACTGTCACCGTTTCACCGTTACGGCGACTCATCATCGACAGACCTTCACACTCATTTCTCGCAACAATCTTGCCAGGCATCAACCTCTCCTTTCCAAGCTCTCTGAGGCCCGTAGACCGTTCGCGAACCTGTTCATCGTCTCCAAGCCATACGTCGTTCGCAAGCCCGTCCACCATTCACAGCGTCCGACGCTCACAAGACCGTTCGTCGTTCGCAAGCCCACATGCCGTTCGCAAGCCCACACGCCGTTCGCAAGCTCGCAGTCCGTTCGTCTTTCGCAAGCCCATGGGCCGATCACAGTCCGTTCGTCGTTCGCAAGGCCGCTCGCCGTTCGCGAACCCATTCGTCGTCCGCAAGCCCATGCGCCGTTCGCTGTCCGTTAATAGCTCGTAAGGCCGTTCGCGATCCCGTTCGTAGTCCGCAAGCCCATGTGCCGTTCGTCGTTCGCTAGCCCGTCCACTGCTCACAGCTTCCGCTGCTCACAGAATCGTTCGTCGTTCGCAAGCCGTCCACCGTACGAAGGTCTGTTTGTCGTTCGGAAGGCCATTCTCCGTTAGAAACCCTTTTCACCGTTTGCAAGTCCGAGCCGTCCACAACCCGCTCGTCGTTCACAGGTTCATTCACCGTTTTTGTTTTTCGAAATTTAACCCTTTAGGTCCAGTACCATTTTTATCGTTCAACTCACTTAGCATGACATCACTTGAGACTAGGCCCCAATGCATTCACGGGTCACGTTCCACGAACGAACGAGTTGGAAATGGTGATACTGAAGGAGTTTCAGAACTTACATTGAAATGAGAAGTTTATGCAAGGAATGACGTAGAAGTTCATAACGTCATTCATTTTAGGCAAGGAAATGGGGATTCCCAGCTTTCAAACGCGACCAAGAAAGCAGAAGATTTTACTGGAAATTGGATGTCATTAAATTTAGTTGTATCGGTAAACTAAAAATGTTGTGTTACTTGCTTTGAAATTCGGGAAATTGTGCGTATACTGTGCCACGAAGATGAGTTGTATCGGTTTATAAACTGCTGCAGCTTGAAAAATTAACGCCACAAATACGAATCTATTCTTCTTAGCTTTACAGTACCTTGCGTACATTGTAGATCAAACATCATCTGTAAGGTCAAAGCAGTCAACGATAGCTTAAGAAGTTTATGAGATTGGATATAGAATGCGTTTCTTTTCATGGTGGATTTGCTATGTGAAAAGTAGTGTTCATATTGCTTTCAGAAATTGGTTTTCAAAAATAAATATTTTCAAGGAGGTTCAGTTTGTATTAAACGAAAATTACTAAACGTTTAATCGTTAAAAACATGATTACCATTCAAAGGATTAATTGGCACTATAATCATTATTGACGCTGCAGCGATAACAACTTTACTGACCCGGTTTTAAATATGGTGCCGAAACCGGTATTTTCGAAATTAAGCGCGTAATACATATTTTTGTATCAACTATTGTAATATTGTGGTTATCTTCAAAAGTCAAGTAATTTTTAAAATGGTAATGAACAGTTAAAAGATAGGTAGGTACATACTCAGGAATTCCTGAGTACAATACCGCTAACCACATGTCTTCATTTCAACGGTTCCAGAGTTATCACTATTTTGGCGAAAGTTGGCGATACCCCAAATATCTGCAACCGATCAGATCGAGTATCGGTATAGCCTTAATAATTACCTTTTAACTTGTGACTGCTTTTTGAATTTTTTCGCCATTATAAATACGGTTAATCTTAAATACAAAAGTGGGTAGCATTACGAGCCCTGATAATGCCTAGTGCCGTTATCTTGGCTACTTCACTAAACTGGAGGACAAGTTAATTCTGAACCTAAAGCTGAACCAAAATAATTTGTCATATACTCCTACATAGCAGCAGATTACTATACCAACACCCCCCCTCCCTGAAAAAAATCGATGGATGTTAGGCTCTCCAGTGGGAAACTCGCAAAAGGCGTCGGGGCTTAAGAGAATGAAATGTGGTTTTATTGAGGAACACACTGCTTGTCTGAAGTGCGTACCATGAATGACTGACTGGCAGCAGGCCAAGCGTGCAAAGGGGCAAGTCAGACATGCATTGCTATCCCGTGATGGAGTGGCGGCTGTAACAAGTTGGCCTGCCCCTAGTGTGTAATATAATGAATGTTTTCAAAAGGCTAGAACACAGTTCTGCATGGCAACAAGTTTTGCCACGTCACATATACATATAAAGTCACACACAAAAAATCTGTTTCAATTCAGATCATTTTATTAACATTTTCATTTGTCTCGTTGCTCTGGCAGTTTAGTTTCGCCATCTTGTGGTAAAAAGGTACACTTGTCTG
The DNA here is from genome assembly GCA_023313725.1 of Lithobius niger. Taxonomy (NCBI): domain Eukaryota; kingdom Metazoa; phylum Arthropoda; class Chilopoda; order Lithobiomorpha; family Lithobiidae; genus Lithobius; species Lithobius niger. Next base: position 213,235 of record JAHWFP010133871.1, read on the forward strand.
CAGAGATAAATCCATTGCCGCATTGGCTTTTTAATTTACATTTAACTTCAACTTGAGAACAACTGGATGCCAGTTAAGTCTTTTTGGTCCCACCCAGTTCTTGGGCAGTATTATACATTTTTGTCATTTCTCACCATTCAAAGCCATTTCTAGTTGGTTCCCTAACTTAGCTGTTGTCGTTGGCTCAACATCACGCACAAAAACAAAACTTGATGTGCTTTCCGATCCTTGAACGCATTCATGGCGGTTTCTTGAGCGTTTTAGGTCCCTTAACTCAATGTTGAAGTTCCTTGAGCGCCATATTTGCCAGACATTCCAATGGTACCTGTCAAAAGATGAAATGATCATGAGAACATTTAGGTGTAGTTTTTTTTTATTAATCCTAGAATAACTTCCCAATTAAAGTTTTGCCTTTATTATCTATGTAAGGTGAAAATCGCAACTTGATTTGGAAATTCACTCAACTCACAAACCCAGTTATGTCATATTGCAGCCAACTTATGTCCTCTCCCGGAGTGACCATAACGAGCAGGTTGTTACGAAGTGGCATCGCAGGGTTTTTTTTTCCAAACAGTTTGGTTCACAGAGTTGGCACGAGATATTGTGACATCGGAGATATATCAGGAGACTGAAGTGAATGTTGGATCTGCCGTTCAGCCTTTAAGCAATTAAAGGAAGACGTTATCTCCTGGAGCCTCTCAATGACTCACAATTTTTGTACAGGTGAATATCCGTAAAGACGGCATGCCCCTTCAGCTGATTACTTCAGCCAAGGGAGGAATAGCACAGAAGTTGGACTGGGAGGTTCAAGAAGTATGTGCGGGGTGAGAGTCTGCTTCATAAGACTAGTGAGTTGTTGGAGGAGCTTGAACATCTGGAGCTTGGAGAGGATGAGGTGATGGTGTCTTTTCACGTCGTGAAATTGTTTCCAACTCTCACACACCGTCTCATATTGGGTATGCAGGCACTCTTGAGGAAGAAGTGGGGTGTCCCGAGGAGTGAGTTCAAGGAAGATCGTGCGCTTCTGAAGGTTTTGCTTGCTTCTATTTACGTAGAGTTTGGTGGGAAGACTTATTGGCAAGTGGAGGAAACCCTATGGGCTAACTCTAGTTCGCCAATAATTGCGGAGATGGTGATGCGGCACTTTGACGAAATTGTTCTTAGATCAGTGTACCGATGTGGAAAAGGTTTGTTGACGGCATGTTCACAGTGCTTGGGAAGAGTGAGTTGCAGTGTGTTGAATAAGGTTTACAACTTGAGGAGAGGGATCAGCTTCACGGTGGAGGAAGAAGAAAATCAAGTGCAACCTTTCTTGGACATGAAAATGCAGATGACTGGTGGAGGGAAAGTGGTGACTACCCCTACCTTAAGCCCATGGCAACTAGACACGCCATTCAATATTCGTCGGGGCACCGGAAGGAACAATTGCCGCTATTGCTTAGAACGAGTTTAGTTAGGCTGGGGCGAAACTTGAGTAGCCTCGATTTTGCAAAACCGTACTTGGAGGCTGCGAAAGGAAGGTTCTTGGAGCTAGGCTACACAGCAGGACTTTCGAATCAGCTACGAAAGAATGCGGTTTTGATTGTTGTGAGTGAGAAAAAGGAGAGTAGCCGCCGCAGAAACGAGAATGCTATAAATGAGATGAAGATTGAGGAAGTAGTCCCAAGAGTGAAGTTGACTTACCTGGAAGGAGCGACTGAGCCAGGGACTGAGCCAAGACCTACTTGAAGAACCTAGCAAGAATTCGTAAGGGAATTGTTCATTGGAAGAAGAAGGAAGTCCCACAGGGGCGTGAGACACAAAAATCCAGGGAAAAGAAAGCTGTGGGGACTGTTGAAAACACCAACGAGGGAGTGTTTTTTATTCCATGCAGTGACTGTGATGCTATGTACAGAGGGGATACAAGAAAAGGAGCGAGAGTTAGGCTTGCTCAACACATGGGGAATGTACGGAATGCGGTCAAAGTTAACGGGATCACAGTGCATTGCATGAGACAAAGCAAAGATTAGGTGGCAGGACACAAGAACATTGATAAAGTTCAACACGGCACGAAACAGACACCTCAGATGCCTTGAATCCATTGCAATTGGGCACCATGAAAGCCAAGAGATTCCACTTATGAAAGTTCAAGGCCCCCTCATACCCGCGAGTTTCACATCTAATCAGCAGCGAACGTTCCAGTCAGTTAAGTATGAAGTGGTGACTACACGTGGCAAATTCACCTGATCGACCTGTAAAATTAGGGACATTCACCGTTCAACTCCCCCCTCCCCCAGTCTATTACTTTTGTTTGAGCGATCCATACCATGTAAAAAAAAAACCTGTTCAACGTGCACGGCGTCATTTAACGCTTGCCAGTGAGATCGCCACGCAAAGCAAATTGTTAGTCGAGGCAACAGTGTGCGAATTTTAACTTTTCGCTGGCAAAAGGATTAACACGCGCAACTGTTTCATTGTTTCTTTGCAGGGGAGGAATAAGTCCGTTCGGTCTTTTCTCCACTATTGGCCTTAGTTGAATTGAGGTAGATGCGCAGGGCTCTATTAAGCCACAACATTGTCTCCCCGTCATCCCTGCAAGGGGACACAGTGCTAGACTCGTAAAGGACTTGGATGCTTCCATGTATGCTTAGGTCTTTGCTCTGAAGAAAGCGCAAGGCAGAAGTTTCTTAGAGCTGTAGTTAAGTCCAAATTGCAGATAAGCCTCATCCAAGTTGAGTGTTTGAAGCTCATAGCAGCATTTCTCAGATGCCAAAGTGAGCAAGTAGACAGTCTTGCATGTCAAGAGTCCTAACAAAGCTTATCCTGATGCTCGTAGAGTTCCTGGAAGAGGCTTGATAACACTAACAAGACGTCCCATTGTGAAAATAACTTCCCTCATGACTCTTCTTTCAACGCCAATGGTGTTGACAAAGTTGGTGACACTGAAGTCTTGAACAACGGAGGCGTGCCCAGCTACTTTGAGTGCAGAATTTATGGCCGAATGAAAAACTTTGATCGCGGACATATTCATCCCAGAAGAAAACAAAAGTGACACGTGGCAAGGTGGATCGCTTGCAGCTCGAAGATGCTGATACAGAGCTTGCGTTCCTCTTGAGTTCAGTTGCAGTCTTGGCATTGGTGTGGGCACCCCACCCCATGGTGGTTGCATCCGTGATGAGGACTTCTGCAGCAGTGTCCATGGGGTTGCACCACCACAGGGCATCTGATGCCAGGAAGCCTGGAGACATCTAAATCCTGTCTTGATACTGGTTGGGTCCTGGTTTCTGTGAGCCTTCCTGAACCATCCGAAAAAACAGTTACTGGCAATACCATGAAATTCACTCACCGTAAAGTGGATTTAAAACTTTTTTTAAATGCACACTTTCAAAACTGGGACACGTATCTATGAATTTTCGATAACTGAGCAGTTATCTTCGTCAGGCACAATAAGGGTGGTTTTTGTGAACTCTGGCTACATCCTTTTTTGTTTACGTCGTCTGCTTTCAAGTTCGAAGACGCACACAAACGTGGCCTCCAGTATTCACTGGGTCGATCTCTCATATTGTCGTTGATCTTCTAAGCCTTCAGCAACACAGCGTAGAGTTCACGGTTCACTAGGTGGAACACATAGGAATGGCCGGGCCTTGAAAATTCATAAGGGGGACCTCGTGTGCCAAATAATGTTGTATTGCAATCAATTCAAGACATCGAAGGTGATTGTCTCCAGCATTATTCGAGCACACCAGTGTCTTCATGTTTCCCCAGTCAATCTCGTGCTTTGTGCTCATGCAGTGGGCTGCAATGCCGTTGCCTTCCTTTTTGTTCCTGGTGTTTCCCAAATGCTGACTCAGTCTTGTCCTCACACCCTTCCGAGTCTCTTGTATGTACACGGCACTGCAGCTACCTTTCCCATAATCACTTCATCACGGACTTTTTGTTTGTTTCTCTTAGCTGGTAGGGCTTCAGTTTTTCTCCGTATCTAACTTGATTTTAAACCTTTTGTGCTTTTCAAGTAACGGCATTGCAGCCCATTGAATGAGCACAAAGCACAAGATTGACTGGGGAAACACGAAGACACTGGTGTGCTCGAATAATGCTAGAGACAATCACCTTCGGTGTCTTGAATCAATTGCAATATAACATTATTCGGCACACAATGTCCCCCTTATGAATCTTCAAGGCCCAGCCAATCCTAATGTGTTGCACCTAGTGAACCGTGAACTCGACGCTTTGTTGCTGAGGAGTGGAAGTTCGACAACAATGTGGGAGATCGGCCCAGTGAATCCCAGAGGCCACGCTCGCGTGCGTCTTCGAACTTGAAAGCAGACGACGTAAACAAAAAAGATGTAGCCAGAGTTCACAAAAACCACCCTTATTGTGCCTGATGAAGATAACTGCTCAGTTATCTAAAATGCGCAGATACGCGAGTGTCTCCAGTTTTGAAAGTGTGCGTTTTTTAAAAAGTGTTAAATCCATCTTCCTAAACCAGTTCAGGGGCAATACTCTTCATCTGCTGCAGGGAACGAAGTCTGCTGCAGCATCCAGGAGACGGACGACCTTGTAGGGGGATGTCATTGACAAGTTTCTGATGACCGAGTAGATCGATGACTCCTTCCTTGATGGAGAGGATCCTTTCTGAAGATGGGCGAATGGCGAAAAGAGCCCCTAGGAATATGAAACATAGTTAATTTCGAAGCACAGCTTGAACAGGAGGTCCACTGTGGTCTGGAGATCTGAAGAGTCTTTGATCTGGAGATCTGTAGAGTCTTTGCTCTGGCGCAGCCAGTCGTCGAGGTAGGTATGCGTCTTGATGCTTCCGGAATGAAATGTAGTAAAAATTGGGTTGGTATCCTTGGCTGTGAGTCCGAATGGAAGGGCCTTGAAATGGAAGACTTTCCTATTGAGGATGAATTGGAGAAGATGAAACACGTTTGGGTGGAGATGGACGTGGGGCTACGCGTCCTACAGGTGGACAGCGTAAATTCCCTGGGTTTGACTGATTCCGAATCGACTGAGTTGACTTAAGTTGTTTCTCCATTTTGCAACTTGCATTGCAGATGAACTTGTTTAGGTACTTCAGGTTGAAGATTAGACGATTCCCTCCTGTCTTCTTCGACACGAGAAAGATACGCTATAAAAAGCCTGGCTTTGACCAGTCCTGGCAAACCTCAACTGCGCCCTTCTGGACGAGAGCGTCTACTTCTGACAGGAAATCTGGCATTGGAGGTGTGGCAAAGTTCCATGGAGGAGAAGCGAAAAGTTTTGGGTAATGGAGGAACATTTGGTAGCCGTGCAAGATTATGGACAAGAGCCATGGAGTCCGTAATCTCACTCCCAAACTTCTGCGTGTTGCTGCAGGTGGTCATTAACCGAAGCAGATAAATTTTTAGTCAAACCGCGGTGTCCTGAATGTCAATATTTGTTGTTCTTCCCGTACTTTGTTGGGGACTTGCTGCTGTAGGGGTTCTGTCGGGCTGGCGCTGGGATCTTCTTACTTTTCCGATGTCATGCTGCGGGCTGATCCATGAAAGGGCAGCCTTTCCTTTTGAAGTGGTTCCACTTCAATTTAGGTGGCTGCTGTTGCTTCTTTTCTGGCAGCTGAGCTTGTAGTGCGGAAGCTTGCTTGAAGGGGCAAATTTTAGTACTTCTCCTTTGAAGAGGGTGGGCAGCCTTGTTGAAAGGAATAATCCAATGTTTCTGGATTTGTTTGGTGAAGTCCAGTGATGGAGGCGAGAATGATATCATGTCGGTGTATCGTGCTGCTTCATCCCTCTAGTTTGCCAATGAATGGCTTCCACCGAACATGCAACTTTTTTTTAGAAGTGTCGATATGTCTTCAGTCTTCAAGATTCTTGATGAATGCCTCATTAACGGAGAGAGTTCGTAATGGCTCCTAAGCAGAAGGTGGCTGTAGTAAACATCTAATTGATATAAAACGCCACTCGATGCCCATACGTTGTATGTTTTCCAGAGTCTCGAAGTGATGATAAGAAATAAGGAGTTGCTTCGGAACTTCAAGTGTGATGCCACATTCCAACAGCGCAGAGTCAGGCACAAAATTGGTTTTATCAAAGGCCAGGCAGCTTTGCCTCTATCATTAAAGAAAAAAGGTGTCGGAGCCTTGGGGGACCCCGGGCGGCCCATCTACTTCCCCAAAGGGTCTCCTTTTCCCTTTTAAGTGAATCCCCATAACTAAGGAAGGATGTTACGAGGGCAGAATGAGGAAAGCCTGTTCTTGCCTGGACTTGTTTGGCACGGTCGGGAGAGCAAGTGTCAGTGCATAGTACAGTACCTGAAGAAAGTTCAGTTCGATGCACGTAAAAATCCGTGAAAAGGTTTTCAAGATAAACAGCTCAATAATTTTCATTGGAAAGTCAAGAGTAAGGTCTGTGCCAGCAGTGTCAGAGGTAGTGCCTATCTCTTAAGGTCCCAAAAGGCACGGGCTGCTTGGGAAGTTTCTGAGGTTTCGGGGCGAACAACGCAGAACCAATGAAGGGATGGGATCCAGCGAAGGGGGTGAATGGCATTGGTTTGGTGAACGAAGCGAAGGTAGTGAATAGTCCTAGCTGCTTCAATGGCTTCGGCTTAGCGAAAGGAGCCAAGCTGAAGGTGCCCTCAGGAACGAGTATGAAGTCTGACGGCGTTCGATCCTGGACGGCACAGTGCAAATCCAAAGGTTTTGGGGAAGCTGCTTTAAGAGAAGGCGAAGAGGTGTTTCCATCGGGCGCAGGGACCTTGGTCGGCGAATAGAAGTGCTTTGGCAAAGGGACAGACGATGCTGAAGAGTCCGGAGTCAAAGCTATGGGACTTTGAACCACTTTGTGTCGGGGGAAAACTCTTGGTCCGTGTATGGGAGTGAAATTTCTGCTTGCCGTTGGAAGCATCTTCATCTACAGCGGCAGGAGTCGAGGTGTAGAGCCTGAGCAAATGGGAGGAGCGAAGGGAGCTCGTCTAAAAGCGCGGCTGGTTCACAAACGCAAGAGGAGCAATAGTGCCGGAGATCGCCGAGTCAAGGCTAAGGGAGGAAACAGGGCAATCCGATGCTCATGATGTTTCCGCTTCTGCGAGTTTTTCGAAGAATACCTTGATTTTTTCTTGGATTTCGTTTTACATTTCCAGGGTTCAGACAAAATCTGGAAAACTTGGAGAACCTGGAAATCTCAGGGAAAATTAAAATAGAGCCAAGAAAAGCTCAGGGAAACTTTAGGGAAAACAAGAACTTTTTCGAAAATCAGGGAAAAGAAAGGGAAATTTGGAAAAATGCCGTTCTGTCTGACCTGTAAGTGCCAGTGAATTAGCAGATCAAAAAACAAAATCCTAAGCTAGTAGCAAAGATTTTAATTTGCAATTTAATGTGTTCGTGTTTTAGATGGTAATGTCTCTAAAGAGCTATTTTCTGGGATGTTGTATTATTTTCGTACAAATATAAATAAGAACATTAGTTACTGCCTATTTGTAAACACCTGGAAATTGCCATTGGGTGCTCCTGTCAGGGAAATTGAGAATTAAAAAAACTGTCTGTGTTTCTTGTACCTGGAAGTATCAGAGAATGCAGCAGAATCAGAATCGAAGAACTTAGCACGAAAGTTTGCGTAAGCTCGGCCGATTTGTAGTAGTTATTTCCCGGAGAGAAACACTTTTCCAAGTTAGGTGAACACAGCATTCTCGGGAGAGGAAGGGATTAGCTGTCTTTTCTTAAGAACTGGTGGCTGGTCAGAGATCAGAGGCGATGACGAGAAGATCGATGGATGAGGAATCGCTTCTAAAGTCATCCATTTCGCTATAGATGGATGTTGCATGATCAAGAAGCACAAGTTCAGAGCATGGAAATGCTAGAAAATTGTGATCCTGTGACAAGGAGGATGAGGATATTCTGACACTTCCGTATAAATAGATGACGACGTAATTGTGACCGTGGGAGTTTGCCGAGGCGGTGGCGGAATATCATTGCCCGACATCAGCTCATAATTAAAGTTGAAATCGAGCTCCGCAGAAAAAGAGACATCCCAAATGAGCGGGGATGGTGTAACAGTAGTTCCGGAAACCACCGAAAACTCCGTAACCGATAGTTTTGATCGTCTTCCCCTTCAAGGTGTGGAGCTGGGAGAGTTGATAGCAGAAGTGCGGTCCTTAGTGCGCTTAGCCTGGATCTGCCTCATTCGTAGTCTGGATTTATGCCTTTTCAGTAAAATTACCGCTCAATGATGAGGAGGAATCTAATGACAAATTTCACAGGGACTTGTGTGGGGGCTACATAGTCTACACATCTAGCTGAGTATGAACGGCCAATTCACAATGTTGAAACTGTGTACAACAAATAATCTGGCGATTCGAAACAGTAACTTTGAAAAAGGCCATAAATTCCTCACGAGGCACACGTAAAGGAATAACTACACAGAATGTTGTAAGTAGCATGAGAAACGTGCAAAAACATCAGGACAACACGAAAACATGTTTGATCGGTAGCGCGTCCTGACAAAGATGGCTAACGATCTGCAAAAGCGCGGTACTTAGGTGCCTATTTCCATCTATCATTGTTACGTTGGTATGATGGAAGGAAAGATTTTCAAATTTGTCAGAAATTTTCGTGTTATGCAGACATTTTTTTTTTTTTTTGAATACTGAAACATCCGTCGACTCAGCATTTCTACTTTGGTTCAAATTCGTGACTTATACTCACAGTTCGATCACGGAAAACCAAA
>JAHWFP010133871.1:222315-235390 GCA_023313725.1 Lithobius niger
GAAGTTCATTGGGTTTGGAAGGATTGTGAGTGTGGGTGCTGGTGGCTTAACTGCCTGAAGAAGACAACCAGTAAAGGTTATCAAAAATTCGAAGTTTCGAGGTAAAAACCTTTGAAAATTTCGGACTTTTGGTTTTGCGTGATCGAACTGCGAGTATATGTTATGCAGACATTCATGCAAAATTGGGGACGGTATTCTGGGATAAAAACGGCCGACCAGTCGTTCGCTGTTAAGTTACTCCGTATGCTACCAGTCCACAACCAGAGCGTTGCCTACTTTGTGTGATAAGTTTGTTTTGATTGTAGGTAACTTGGTGCATGCACAATATTGCTGCGCCATTTGTACTAAAATATGCACTCATTACAGTGATTAGCCATGCTCATTCCTGTTGTACTCTTGCCATCACTAATCAGTGCCTCAATACTTGAAGCATTGGAGTAGAACAAGATTATAACTTCTTTCTATATATTAAATTAATATTTTGTGAGTAACCATAGCCATGCAGTTATGAATTAACATGTTACCATGTTACCAGCAAGTTATATACTCTTACCGGACTGTGACGTATGACCAACAGAGAAAAACCAACGCCAGGATGGAAGCCAGGGCAATCAACCCGCACCCTTCCCAACTTGTAACGCTTGGATGGCGTAAGTAGTGGAGACCACCACTCACACACAACCATGTGCTAGTGGCTGCTAGGGGAAGAACCAGAAGGAAACAGGCAACATCAGCCAGAAGGTGTCGCTGGTCAGTGTTAGTGTCCGTCTCTCGCAGCCATTGCCATAGGCTCTGTAATCAAATAGACATCAAAGTATGCCCACTCAACTAAGGAAATCTAAGGCACATTGCCTTACCTTTGGATGCCTGACAGTAGCGTAGTGGAATTTGCATATTTCACACTGATCCGAGTTGGATTGACTTAACCACTTCTCAACACAAGAGCGATGAATCAAGCCTAAAGATCCTGTAAAATTTGAAATGCCAGTTGTTGATGTTCTGTCATCTGGGAAGCAACCATACTCACAAAGCAAAAATGAAAAGCTGTGTACGACTGCCTGTTTACACTACTAACTTGCTAGTGCACTATAGGTTATTTGGGAGAGTGCTGAAAGGCAAACCACAACTAGAATTTTGCATACACCGAGTACATCACATTCGTAGCTAACACTGTACAATACAAGCCATCAGCAAGCATGTGGCCGATGAATTTTAACCAATTTCTGGTTTTTGAATCTGTATCGATAAGGACATTTTATTTCTAAGTGTTGGGGGTATTACTGAGGAAATGCTGGAAAATAATCTTTTCACAAATTGAGTATTTTGATCCTGAATTACTTCAACTTGGTTGGCACTCAATTTCAAAATGGAGTCCAAGATGGTGACTCATTTCCCAATGTGAAGCACCCTGTTAGATGTGGAGTTTTGTGATTCTAAATATAGGAGGGTATTTTGGGGAAATTCTAGAAAATAACCTTTTCTGGATGAACTTGGTATGTTGATCTTGAATTTCTTCTTTGACATTCTCAATTTCAAAATGGAGTCAGAGATGGTTGTTCAATGCCCAATTTTGAATTACCATGTTTAGATCAGAACAATGCATTAAGACGAAAATTTCTGATGGGAGTTAAAATCCTTTCTTCTATCTTGCCAACGTACCTAATGCTAGCCAGCTCCAGGCAGTCAAGTGCCGCGCTTGCGCAGATAGGCGGACTTTATTGTCAGGACGCCCAACCGCAGAGATATGTATATTTCCATCAGTCCCAATGGTTTTCACGATTATTCATGTTGTTAAATCATGATTTGAGCTTTAGTGAATGTGTGAACTCGTTATTGTGTTATTCCATATGTTAGATTGTGTTTGACCGCTCTTATGGCTTTGTTGGAAGTGATAGTTACGACGACGCCAAATAGACCTACAAGATGCACACCCTTCAAACATTGTTAACTCAATATCCATGAACTTTGTTGGTTGCATCCCAATACTAGAACCTGTGCTACGTGTCTTCAAACATTGGACCATTATTTTGCCTAAACGTGATGCTTCAAGACTGAGGATGAAGCAGATACAGGCAAAGTGTACCCAAAATCGTGTCTCGGCTACCAACGCCTCGTAGTCAACACCGGAAGCAAGAGGTGACAGCCGGCCCGCAAAAAACCTTCTGTGTCTGAAACACTTGTGAAGCCTACCCCCATTATTTCTTTCGCTGTCAAACGTACCACTTCCTTCTTGGTGGGTCTTGAGCTCGACCCCCGATTACAGACTGATGTCAATGGAAGAGGTCTCTCCAATGCCGAATCCACAGCATATGCCGCGGTCCGTGCCTGCTGCTACCATTACTTCCTTGTCGGCCTACAGTGAAAATCTTGTTCCAGAGCCTCCTGTTACTCTGTCAATGCTCCGTTCACTGTTGATCAATTATTCCAAGTCTATTGTCTACTAAGTGGGTTTGAAAAAGGATGAACTAAAAAAAAAATACCATGTCTCTGACAACCTTTCCAAGAATTCCGTATTTTCTTGCCTGGGAAGGGAGTGTTCTCCACCAGGAAATGACTATTCTTTATTCACTAAGCCTGCCGATAATGGTTAGCTCATAGTGGCCAGTTCCTCATAGGACTCCGATGATCCCGTTTCCTCTGAAACAAATTTAAGCGACATCGTAAAAAAGCCCAAGAAAAAAGAAGCATTCTTCGAAGCGATGCTCTAAGAAAAGAAAGAGTCTTCTACGTCCAAAAGGACTGCAAATAAAATAAGGTGTAGAATATTCTACTGAAGCCATCCACTGGCAGACTAGAGGGGTCGTCATGAGCATGCTGCACCGCCATGATGCCATTCTTGCCTCTGCTCCAGGAAAGTCCAGGACCATCTCTATCTATGAGGCTACCACCCTCTTCAAATGAGAAGTTCTTTCAGTGTCGAATTTAAGCAAGCTCCAGAACCTCAAAACCCAGAAGAAGAAACTACAGCACCAGCCGCACAAAGGAATCATTTTAAGGATAGCCGCCCTTTGATGGGTCTTCCCGTGGCAGGGGCCACGGAAAAAAAAGAGGATCCCAGCGCAAATGCGACAGAACCCCTGAAAGAAAGAATCCTTCTCGCAGAAAGTCCACTGAGAAGAAAGGAAAGAATGACATGTACATTCAGACTCCCCGGTTCGACTTAGAAATCATCCTACCTCGGTTGGGGGCTGACTGCAACAATATGCAGAAGCCTGGAGCAAGATTATGAATGACCCGTTACTCTTGTCCATACCCGAAACCTGTAGATTCTCCTCCATGGAACCGCCTCGCCTTCAACGCTGTATCTCCTCAGAACTGGAAGCTCTCTAACAGAAAGATGCAGTCGAGATCCATCAGGACTGGTCAAAGCCAGGCTTTCACAGTCCCATCTTTCCGCCCCAAAGAAGACAGTAGGGAATCGTCTAATCTTCAATCTTAAGTATTTCAACAAGTTCATCAGCCACACAGTTTCAAGACGCAGACCTTGGACTCAATTCGAAACTCTGCCCAATCTAGATAATTTACGCTACCCATTGAACAGGAGGACGCGTTCTCCACGTCCCTCTCCACCCCGGATGTGTTCCATCTCTCCGATTTGTCCTGAATGGGAAAGTTTATCATTTTAAGGTCCTTCCGTTCGGACTAATCACGGTTTTGAGAAAATTTACGTGGATAACCGATTTTTGTGACTCTTCATTCAGGAAGCATCAGGATACATTCTTATTTACGACTGGCTTCTTCGGAACAAAGATTCCAAAAAGATCCTCACAGACCTCCTGTTCATGCTGGGTTTCAGAATCAACCTGAAGAAGTGCTGCCTAGAGCCCATGAAATCCTTAATCTTCCTCGAGGCTCTCTTCTACCTGGAGGATTTCACCATTTGATCGTCTCCGGAGAGGGTTCTCTCCATCGAGGAAGGAGTAAACTATTTTTCTGCTGGGTCATCAGATCCTCTCGATGAGATCCTTCTCTGCAAGGTCTCCTGGAAGCTATGGCTGACGTCATTTCCTACATCAGATGGAGAGTACGTACGCCCCCTGTACTGGTACAGGAAGGTTCATTGGAAACCAGGACCCAACCTGTACCAAGACAGGACTTTGATGTCCCCAAGTTTCCCAACACAGATGCATTGTGATGATGCAACCCCACGAACGCTGCATCTGGAGTCCAAAACAAACAGGAGGAACACTCTGGAGCTGTTATTACAGTTGCATTCACCAAAGGATGGGGTGCCCACAACAACACCTCAACTGCTGCCCGTAATGCAAGCTCCACATGACATCCTAGAGTTGCTAGCAATACACCTTGCCATGCTTCACTTCCAAGACAATCTGAAGGGAAGGAACGAGGTGCATAGTGACAACACCACTGCTGTTGTGTACTTGAACAATGCAGGAGGGAACCACTCTGTGAACCTCCACCAGCAGGCAAACCACATCTTCCTTCTAGCCATCCTCTTAAAAATCACATGACATTCCCGGGAACCAAAAAGTTCTGACGGACCAACTGGCTAGATAAGGCAAAGTCTTAAAAACGGAGTGGCCACTAAAGAACTTTGTGTGCAAGATGATCTTCACTCCGATGATCGACCTCTTCGCCACAAGCTCTATTAACCGCTCCCATTTTACGGGAGTCCTTTCCCGGACCCTCAAGCCTGGGCGAAGGACGCTCTGACAACAGTTGTAGGACTCACGTGTTCTCCTACATCTTCCCTCCTTATGTCCTACTACCACTGACCCTGACCCTGGAGAACATCGCAAAGACAGAAGAAATGTTCGTCCTCATCGCTCTGGATTGGGTAGTGTTCATTTCTCTTCTGGAGCTTGTAGTGCTTGGAGCTTGTGGTTCTGGGTCTGCTAATCCAGAAGAAAGGAAGGATCCTCCACCAAGCTGCACAAGTCCTAAAACTTCACACCTGATTACTATCCTCCTGCTACTCCAGGCGGAGGGTCTTTCGGAGCAAATAGCTTACCACATTCGAGGGTCGACACGCCAATACCTATGTAGGCAAGTGGCTTCGGTGACATTGTTGGTGCAGTTGAAACCAGACTGACCCTGGCTCCAGCTCTCTCAGAGTTCCAGAACCACCTCTTTTTTTTTTTTTCTGGGATGAATATGTCCGGTATGAAAGTTTTTCGTTCGACCATATATTCGGTTCTTAACATAGCGGGACATTCCTTTGTTGTTGTAGAATTCAGAATAACCAGTCTCATCAAAGCCTTTGGCGTAGAAAGACCAATCATGAGGAAGTTATTTCCACAATGGGATCTCCCCTTAGTGTTGACAAGCCTCCTTAACGATCCCTACAAACCACTGGGAATAGCTTTGTTAAGACTCCTGACCTGAAAGACTATCTTCCTACTCGCCTTGGCTTCTGGGAAATGATGCAGCGAGCTTCAAGCCCTCAACGTGGATATGGCGTATCTGCAATTCGGCCGAAACTACAGCTCAATTAAGACTTCTGCCTCTATCTGCTTTCAGAGCAAAGACTGGACAAAAGTATACAAATTCTTCACGATTCCAGCACTTTGTTCCCTTGCAGGGGATGAAGAGGAGAGACTGGAGTGCCCTGTTTAAGTACTGCGCTTCTTCTTTGACGCAACTAGAGATGCAAGGTGAGAAAGGGCAGTATGGACTTTTCCTCCCCTACAGTTCCAACCATGATTGCTTCTTAGATCCGCTCTGTAATTGGATTCGCCATGAGAACATGGATGAATCACCACCTCTGACAATGTCAAGTAGATCGCCCACGAGATTCGTACCCTCCCTGTCTCTTGGGCTAGTTACAATCAAGTTCCTTTAGAAGAATTTCTTCAGGCTGTCTCATGGAAGTGAGAAACTACCTTTACTTCACAACTACCTTCAAGATACGTCCACCCAAGTGACTGCATTGTCTTCCCTCGGACCACTTTCTCTACACCAGAAGGTTCAAGGCTACCACATGGAATCCACCAACTAACCCAGGAGACAATGGCAACTGCCCATAATCCAGTACGTCGAAGTCTCAACCATGCAACGTATTAATTGGGACGATATTCGGGGGGGGGGGGGGGGGGCTGTCGATTTACCAATCCCCAGACGGAATTGGTAAAAAAAATTTATCCTTTGATAACCTACCCATTAACCAACTTTCCTCTCCTCATTGTTGCCCCTGACAATGTGCCTGGACAATAAAGACGGCCTCCGATCTGCAGCCCTTAATGTGCCTAGATCCGCCTAGCATTGAGTACGTTGATGTGATTTAACTCTGTTAAGAATTTTCATCTTGATGCATTAAATAATACAATGCTACATTTTAAATGAGTAGGTATTCTATGGATAAAAACAGATATACCAATTCAGACTGGAAATGGCAAATCAAATCAAATCAATGGCAAATACATTCAGGATTTCTAAATGTACAAGGCATTTTTGAGGAAATTCTGGAAAATAATATATTCTGAATGAATTTTGTATTTTGCTCCTTTATTTCTTGTTTGGCACTGAATTTCAAAATGGAGTCCAACCAAGATGATGGCTCAGTTCCTGATTTGAATTGTCCCGTATAGATTAGGAAGTGTTTTTTTGATTTCTAAGAGCAGGAGGCATTTTTGAGGAAATGCTGACGAAGTTCACGTTGTCAGAGTCATTATTTATTTTATCCGTCATTGTTACACTGGCGGCTCTGGCTATGGTACTTTATCTGAAAGTAACGATAGTAGCAATGATCAAGTTTTTCATTTAACCTTTGATCTAATAGTCAGTGGAACCAAGTTCCCCACACATCCCTGCTGCCGGTCACTCATAGGGTGAGACAGGATACCACAAAAGCAATAAGAAGTCGACAAATGCCACAATTTGTGACGCAAATGTGTAACTAGGGTGCCTTTAAACAGGCCCCATTTAAAATTAAAGTCTTTAGATTAACATTGATGGAAAGAATTTAATCCAACCTTCCAGCCAAGCCTCACTATATCCATTTAAGTTAATTATTAGGAGAGCTCACAAGGGTAATATGAAATCGAAAACTACAACTTTGCAACGCTCTTACAGGGTATATTCAATTCAAACAGCCATGGATGGTTTGTCCTTTTATTAACCTTGATGGAAAAAAAGATCCCAAAGAGTACATTAAAAGCAACAATGCTACCTTTTCACCATTGATGTTTTGAAGATAAGATGTAATAGGACAGATGACGCAATTGGATAGGACCTCTCTTGAAGAAAATATAATATTCTCAATATTATTTCAAACCAGTTTATTAGAAAGCAAATAACTATTTTAGACTAAATTTTTGGCTGCTTTCTTAGACTTTCCTTTTAAAATTGAGAGTGGAAACAAGAAATGCAGAATCGGGTAACAAATTCATTAAATAATCGTTTGCTAGCATTCAGGACCCCCATTAAAAAGTATGTCAAGTTATTTTTGGCCAATTTTGCTCCCTCCAAAAAAGGCAAAAATCAACAAGAACGTGTAAAAAAAATATTAAAATTCCTTGATATGTAGTTATGATATGTGCATGTATGTATGTATGATATGTGTTTCCCACCCGTTGTACGAGGGTTTCCTCCGGGTACTCTGGTTTCCTCCCTCATGCGGCAAAAAACAACTGTTCCTGATGGTAGTAAAACCTTCCACTTAACATTTACCGCTTGGTCCTAACAACAAGCTATTAACTTATTGGGCGACACCTATTATTATTCTTAACCTATCTACCCATGATTTAACTTGCATACTTTTGTTGCAACGAGTGGCAACTCACCCTAACGTAAAGGGAAGGGACAGAACAAGGTGTTGACTGCGATAACAAGTGAGTTTAATCTGCAGAACACAAGCCTATAATACATTGCAATAATTTACACAGCATCACATAATTGATAACCGATTGGCTTAGGTACACTTGCATGGAGCAAATCGGATAGCAGACAATATAGGTACCAGACTTGCACAACGAATGACTGTGTGTACGAAAGGTGGACACACTAGAAATCTCTACATACCATTCCCCTCTCTTAGTTTCACTTAATTTCAAGAATATTGACAAGTTCAAACAGACGTCTTGAGTTTAAAGCGCCCTCGCTTTCCTGACCTGATCACATCGTTTATGCACAGTTAAAGATGTATTATTATTATTTTTTTCTTGCAGAAAGGTACCCAAAAAGTGTGACAACTCCTCACCCTCTTTTCACGTGTCACACTGAATTGTGCCCCCCCCCCCCCCCCCCCCAGCTCCTAGGGGTGTGACACGCTTTTTTTTAATGACCCCTTTCCTCCAAAATGTCACCAACAATCTTTGCAGACACATAACTGATAATTTGTTCCATTCTAAGAGTTTTAACCAAAAATAAATAAAAAAAACTGGTTGGATCACCAGACACTGTGCAACAGACCCGCATTTAATCATGGTTTCCCATTGTAGACCCTTCTGGGGGAACTTTTCAACAGGTCCTCTGGACATCATAAATAATTAAAACACACGGCATCTGAACTAAAATTACTGGATGTTAGGTTTTGCAGATAATGAAGCTAATAGTGCATCTTATGGCTAGTACGTGCCTTTACAGTAGCATGGAGAGAGGAGAGGTTCGTCTGAGCTTCCAACTTGGCAAATACGACAAAGCGGTCCGTCAGTAGAAAGACTTGATGGCGCGTCACTCAAAGACTGTCGAGCAGAATCCAAGGTCGTTTTGTGACCCGACAGGGTCGATCGCTCGCTTCCCACATCACTCTCCAAGGAAGAAGAAATTTCCATGCCAAAAACAGGCCGGAACTGGGAACAGTTCGAAGTTTAAATTGAAGATATTTGGCTATTGTTTAGTTTGAGAGCACTATATTTATGCACTTCGCTATTTGTTGGAGTTGTTGGCTTACTGTGAGTTAGTTTATTGTTGTCAGCAATAAACACTCAGTAATGTTTTGGTTGAGTTTTCAATTGTTTTCTAGAACCGTTTTTGATCTGGTAATAATTTCCGTCTTTGTTGTGCTCATGCCTAATTACTTCCATCCTGATTGTTTATTTTGAAAGTTCGGATTAGCTTTATCATGATTGATTTGGGGAGGGGGAGGGGATGATAATGTTGAGTTAACCCTTTTGAATGAGATGCAGCCACCTGCCACAAAACCAAGGAAAAAAGCAACATCTACGCACAACATCCCTCCCCCCACGGTCCTAGTCCACTTCTCTCCATTCCCACCATCCGAGGAGAACCCTCTTCCCATTCCCTCCAGCCAAGAGTCAGTGAATACACTCTTCTCCCGCTGTCCCCATACATCCCTCTCTCCGAGATCCTCCCGGCCCCAACAGCCAAGCAGAACAGATGCTTCATAATTATGGTCTCATCAGCCTCCCTCACCGACCCTACACGTCACATCTTCCTTTCCTGCTCTTCACAGCTGCTCCAAAGTATTCAGGGACTCCCCTCGCCTGGAACAGCAACACAGTCACTACTCCAATCCCCCATATAACAGTGCTCTCATCCCAAC
The DNA here is from genome assembly GCA_023313725.1 of Lithobius niger. NCBI lineage: Eukaryota > Metazoa > Arthropoda > Chilopoda > Lithobiomorpha > Lithobiidae > Lithobius > Lithobius niger. Next base: position 231,779 of record JAHWFP010133871.1, read on the forward strand.
CTACCCTTCTTTTCCCAACACCTCCCAGTCGCCAACACTCTTCCCATTTCTGACATCCACCTCCCAACCACAACATCCTTGATCCCCATCCTCCACCCATTTCTCTCCAAGCCCCTGTCACCCTCATAAGCTTCCCAGCAAGTCTCCTTGTCCTCTCAACCCATTGCACCTCCTAATCACATACTCGTAGACCATACGTGCAATCGTGCAAAACCCCTCCCACAGCGGCGCTCCACCTTTTCCTGAAAGTCGGTCTCCACCACCGTTATCAAATCAAACCTTCCTTCCTCCACCCATTTACTCAAATTTTCCCTTTTTATCCCAGCTATTCTTCCCCCTCCCCAATCCGAGTAATACACTTTCTCCCTCTCCTCTGTACTCTGCCTCCTCCCTTCCAGGCTCCTCTCCATCTCCAAATCTATTTCCGCCTCTTCCTTCCCCTCCATTTCTCCTCCAAAAATTCATCCCTATCTTCCAAAAAATTTCCCTCTACAACCTCCTACATGCGTCTTGTGAGAAGTGCACCCTATCCAAACTCTAGTTTTACCACCCAGTACCGACATGCTCAACCTCAGGCCCCCAGACCCTTTGAAGCAGCATAGAAGTGAAGGTTTGCCCTCCTCCAGAACCTTACTGTCTACATTCCCCAAACAAACAGCCACTCTTGGGCTCCTCCTCACCTGTTTAATTTTTTCGCAGACACTTGCAGCCCCTTGGCAAAACAAGCCCAATTCCCCCTCCTCACATCATTAAGTTCCACACAAAAGACCTCCTCCTTCACCAATCATTTCGCTGCCTCTCCCACAAGCAGAGAGAAGTCGCCCCACCTGACACCCCCAGTGAAAAATGAATTTTATCACGACCTGTTCCTTCCAATCTCTTCCCATCCCCTCCAACCAAACAACATTGCTATTTCTTCCCACCCTTCCCCCACACCCCACTTCAGTGTTCTACCCCCTGAGCCCTTAGACTTCCTTTCTCCACTCCCAGTTACCCACCTCTTGCCCTAGGTGCCCTTTCAATCTGCTATGCTCCTGAAACACTAGTTCAATTAGTTAGAAGCGAGAGATTAGTTTGTTAGTCCAGAAGTGCGTCGATTCGTCGGATCGACAACGACAGCCATGCTGGTTTAAAGATCACAAATATGTGACGTCAGAGGGGCTCCTCCATCAAGTTAGCAAATGACGTCAACAGACAAAAGTCTGCATATGTGCAGGGTAAATTAGTTAGTAATGGCGACCTTCGGTGATGAGGAATCGTACGGAGCCGATCTCGTTTGCTATCCTATAGAAACTTGGCTTTCTTCCTCAAACTATAGGAATGGGTCAGATGACAGGGCCTGCCTTCAACCTCAACCCTTAGTTTTCGGTACACAGATAAGGTTGGTTTTCTTCCTCAACTATCACCGATTGAAAGTCTGCAGAAACTGGCAACATCTAGCACTATCTAGCAAATGCTTGCATCAAGCGAAAGAATAAACAAAGCCATTTCTTTTAACGAAACAAACGAGCTATGACCTTCTTAATTATTAAGTGAAAATTTGAAACATCCTCATGCACCTGGGAGCATGTGTAAAGGCTAATAATATCACTGCTGCTAGATGGCGTCATGATGTTTTAGTATGATTTGCATTCGGTGATAGTGCCACTTAACAGGCTGGACCTTCCTGAACTATTATTAGGGTTTGGTTGACAGTTGAAGTCTGCTTCCTTTCACAACCTTTATGTGAAGGTTGGCTTAAGTTGGCTTACTTCCTCAAACTTTGGGTGTGGCTTAACAGAGCGGGCCTATCTCCTTATGCAACCTTTAGGGACTGGTACACAGGTAAAATTGGCTACTTTTCTCAACCATGAGGGGAGGTTTTAACATGTCGGACCTGGTACATGGGTAGGGTGCACACCCTTCCTCAATCTTTAGGGTTAGGTACACATATAAAGTTGGTTTCCTTCCTCAAATATTAAGAGAAAGGGCTGAACAGGGATGGCATAACAATCTGACCTTCCTACTTCTTTAACCTTAGGAGCCAGTACCAGACAGTATCTGCATTCTTCCTCAATCTGTAGGAATAAATAGCTACACACAGAACCTGTGCACTTCCTCAGCCTTTAGGGGGTAGTTATTTGGAAAGGACCTGCATTCTTTCTCAACCTTAAGGAGTTGGTTCACATTCAGGGTCTGCCTTCTTGCTCAGTATTTATGACTAATTAAAATGATAGGGCGTGCCTTCTTTGTCAGTCTTTAGGAACTGGTTCACAAACGTGCCCGACTTCTTCATCCCTCTTTAAAGACTAGATCGCAGACAATGCTTACCTTGTTCCTAAATCATTAGAAGTAGCTTCTTCCTCAATTCATAGTCAGGCAAACCTTCCTCAACTTTTGGAGTAGGTTAACATACAGGGCTTGCCTACTTTCTCAGTCTTTCTGGTAGCTTAACATAAGGGGCCCGTCTTCTTCCTCAATCTTTAAAAGTAGCTAAACAGCCAGCGTCTGTCACCTTCCTCAGTCTTGGGGGATAGATTCATAGTCAGGTACAGCCATCTTCTTCAACCGCTAGTAGTCATCTAACATACAAGGCCTTCCTCCTTTCTCAGTCTTTTGGGTTAACCAACAGAAGGGATCTGCATTCTTCCTCAATCTTTAGGAGCAGCTAAACATATAGGGCCTATCTTCTTTCTCAACCTTAAGGGGATAGTTTGCGGAAAGAGCCCAACTTCTTTCTCAATCTTTTTGGATAGCTAAACAGACAGGGACTACCTTCTTTGTCAATCTTTAGAAGCTCAACAGACTGAGCATTTCCCCTTCCTCATTATTTAGGGATTGGTTCGTAGACAGGTACTGGAATCTTCCTCAATCTTTTGGTGTAGCTAAACATATAGGGCATCTCCTCTTCCTCAGTCTTGAGGCAGCAATTGACAAGGCCTTCCTTCTTTCTCCAACTCAAGGGGATGGTTGACAGACAAGGCCTGCCTTTTTCCTCAGTCTTTAGGGACTGGTTTACAAACTGGGCCTGCCTTCTCCCTCATTCTTGGGGCAGTTAAACAGACGGTCTGCCTTCTTTTCAACCTTAAAGGAATGGTTCAATGATTCACATATTGGCCCTGCCTTCTTCCTCAATCTTTAAGTGTATCTAAACAGACGGGCCTTCTTTCTTCCTTATTTTTAAGGGTCTTCCTTCACCCTCAGTCTTTGGGAGTAGTTAACATAAAAGGCCCATCTTCTTCTCATCCTCAGGGGATGGTTCGCAGACAGGGCTTGCCTTCTTCCTCAAATTTTAGGGACAGCTAACGAGACAAGCACCGACATCTACAATCTTTAGGCGTAGCTTAACATACAAGGCCTGTCTAATTCTCAGCCTTAAAGGGATTGTTCGTGGAAAAAGGACCTTCATTTTTCCCCAATCTATTGGAACAGCTAAATGACAAGGACTGCTTCCTTTGCCAATCGTTCAGAGCATCTAAACAGACAGGTCCTGTCCCTTTCCTCAATCTTTAGGGAGTGGTTCACAGACAGGTACTGGGAATTTCTTTAGTTTTTTCACCCTCTCAGTGCCCTCATAAAACCTTTTCCCAAACCTGTGTTTACTACCCCTAAAGAATGAAGTCATAAATGTCG
>JAHWFP010133871.1:235400-249109 GCA_023313725.1 Lithobius niger
GTGGCTGGCCAATTCAGTGCTATAGTAGAAACAAGCCGGGCGACATTGCTATCTTCTGAAGGACGAGGGGCAGGAGCTTGAACGGAGGAGGGAAGAGGTAGCCGTAGAGGAAGCCGCAACGAAGGGTTATAGCATCGACCGCCTAAGCATCTGGGATCAGGCTCACGAAATCGTGAAGTCTGGCATGTGCTTCGTGGCGAACAGGTCGACCATGGGAAGTCCCCAGATGTTGAAAAGATATTCGCAAATGAACATCTTTAAGGTCCATTCGCTGGTGGATAGGGATCGGCGACAAAAGAGAGTCGGCAATCATGTTCCACCTGCCTGGAACGTGGAGAGGCAGGATGGTCATCCCCAAGGAGCAAAGGCGAAAGATTTCCGACGTCAGGTTGTGGAGATTGCGAGATCGCGTACCACCTTCCCTACGCAGATAGGCTATGGCTGTCGTGTTGTCTGTGTGAACTTGAATCACCTTTTTCCGGTGATGAGGCTGTGGAAATGACGAACGGCGTACAGGACTGCTCTGAGCCTGAGAACGTTGATGTGGTTGCGTTCGTGGGCAGCCAGGAACTGGAGTCTTGGTGGTGAGCTCCCCAACCCTGAAATGAGGCATCCGTGAGAAGGTGCAAGTCCTGAGGAGGTTCGTGCAGTGGCACTGTCTGAGACAGTATTAGGACATCCATCCACCAAAATAGTGTGGGGAAGGGAAATGTCTTGGGGATTGGTTGAGGCTGCCAAGTGTTCTGAGAGGATGTGTTCCATTCGTCATTGCAGAAATAGTGGAGAGGCCTGGTCATCCATCACCATAGGGCATAAGATTTGCTAGAGAATCTAGCAGAAATGTTCCGATTGTTGCCAGAAGGTCGGATATTCTGTCTGGAGACGGCATAACGGTCACTAAGGTTAGGTCGAAGAAGACGAACGTCTGTGCAGGAATTAGGCAAGATTTCCTGAGATTGATTCCGAAGCCCAATTGCTGAAGGAGGTGAAGGGTGAAGTACCAGGTGTGAAGGAGCTTAGAGGGATCCAGATATGGGAGAAGCCAGTCATCGAGATAGCACTTGCGTGAATCTGGTGCTGGTGGAGAGAGGCTACACGAGTTTAAACACCGCTGTAATAATTCGTGGAGCGGCGTTGAGACCGAATGGGAGGCACAGGAACTCGAAGACTGTGTTGTTGTAGATAAAACGAATAAGATGCCGGACAGACGCATGAGCGTACGTGTAGATATGCGTCTTCGAGATCGATGGAAACTGTCCAATCCCCGTCGAAGGGAGTGGCGAATGGAATCGAGGGTTTCCATTTTGAAGTGAGAATTGCGGTTCGCTAATTCAGGGGTTGAAGGTTGAAGATTTGCCTGTAGCCACCTGTTTTTTTTTTTGGACAAAGGAAGATGGAACTGTAGAATCCTGGATGAAGGAGATCAGGGCATTCTCGAATGGAAGCCTTGGAAAGAAGGTCTAGAATTTTGGACATATGTTGGTCGCAGACAAAGGGTACGAAGGACCATGGTGGAGAGATCAGTGGAGAAATCCGGAGAAACCCTTCGTGTAGAATCGAAAGAATGGAAGGCGAAATGTTAGAGACCGGAACGAGATCATTGTTTGGGACATGGGGAGGCGTAGCGGGAACGACTGTCAGGAGTAGAGCTGTGGCCCTGGGAACAGCCCCGTCCATGGCCGAGGCCCTTATTCTGAAAGGGTAGGGGTCCGAAGGAAGCAAGGTAGAGCGGGTCGATTCGTGATTGTCTTGCGAAGGTGAAGGGTGCCAATTGTCCTTTGAACCCGGGCGAAAGGGACGAGAAGGAGGCTTCGGGAAGAATCGGGATTGCTTGGATCGAGAGGCCTTCAATGCGGGTAATGTCTAAATGTAGTGCGAGCTTCGGGATAAGCTCCCGAAAGAACGTATTGAATTAGTGTAGTGGTTGGTTCGCAGTATGACATGTAGAATCGTTGAGATTAGAGGCAGTGTCACGGGCGACGTCTCGAAGGAGTGGCGAAGAGTTGAAAAGGGCCCTGGTGAGCCAGTTCATAGAATGGAATATGGTAAAGCAGGCTTTGCGAAAGACTTGGCTGATGAGGAAGGCCAGGCGTTTGGTTTCCATTTGGGGCGGCTCAGAAGAAAGTTTTTTACAGAGGGCGTTCACAGCAGTCTTCAGGACGTCGGCAGGCCTAGACGAAGGAGGCGGTCATTGTCTTTGAGAACTGATGAAAGACAAGAAACCTTTCTTCGAATGAAGAGGGCCGTACCAAAATCCATCTGACTTCTGTAGTGAGGAACTCAGGCCGAGGGTACGTGTTGAAGTTCGTCGGGTTGGCAGTCCCGTCTCCAGTTGGAGGAGAGAAAGAAGTTTCGTGGCCCGGGCGTGGAGGATCTTTGTCGAGTTCCAATGGGTCGACTTTGCCAAGGAGCAGGCCCCATTGCGAAAGAGGGTTTTCAGCAGGGTTGTCGACTGACCGAGGACGGCATGCTGGTGAGGAAGGCGGTCGCGTAGGCCAAAGTCAGTGGAGCGACCCCGATAGCCGCAGGAGACATAGGCTTGTAGAGGAAGAGGCAGAAATGATGTCCTCAACGGTTTTCAGAAGGTCGGGTAAAAGGATTTTCGAAGGGTCTGGGTCGTCAGCGAAGGAAGCTGCAAAGTGAGCGTGACGGGAATCAACGTTGTTCGAAGCAAGCGAAGGGGGCTGGGCATCCCCAACGATGTCCTCAAAGTCACTATCGTTAGGAAGTGACTGATTGTCAGGGTCGAAGGAGCGAAGGTGGAGGTATTGGCAGGCTGAAGGCTGCTTACTGGCCGAAGGAGGGGAGGTCCGAATGAGCGTTTCCATGGTGATGCAAAGGCCCAGGAACGTCGAGAGAAGAACGTGGACGCCCGTGAGCGCTGTTGGTGAAGGTAGTAGCTGTTACCCAATCCTGAGTGTAGTAACCTGGAGACGAAGGGTGAGGCGGGGACTTCCGCTTATAGCTGAAGGAGCAGAGGGCGTTGTCCATGAGCAGGTGGACTTTTTCTTTTGAGAGTGGCTCGTCCAAACGGTCGGTTCCCGTCGAAGGAGGACTGGACGAACGACGAGAAGATCGGGACAAAAGGTCAAGTGGTGCTTCCGAGGGGAGAACCGAATGATGTTTATCTGCATTCTTACGGGACTTGACCTGAACTTTTAGCCAGGAGTAGGCCTCCTTGGCCTTGCAGAGCTCAGATTGAAGAGCGCGAAGGTCCGGGTTTGGAGCCACAACCTGACCCGAAGGGATAGACGATGTCGTGGTCGATTCCCTTCGGCAGCGGAAGGGAGGGCAGGCAAAAGGCAATAAGAATGTGAAGCTCCCGACGAATGGCGGGACGTGGGCGAACAACAACAGGCTGCAGACAGGGTGGAAAATCCAGGTACGGGCAGTGAAAGAATGTTCGCCGAAACCGGAGAGGGAGGGGCGAGGCTTACCTCGTTGTGCCCTTGGTACGAGGCATAGCGAGATGAATGAAGAAGGACCTGCAGTAGCACAAACCACGGTTATAACCTTCAAGGAGCGATGAACAGCACGTCCGATCAGTTTGGACCGTAGGGAAGAAAAGATGACTGTATGGTCGCTTGCGACACTTATATTTCGTCGGCATATAGAAACGTCCTCCTGTTTTTTTTAAGAGGAGTCGGTTTTTGATGAACTGAGGTGTCTGAATCGAATTTGCTGTCCTCAGGACTTGAGTAGGGAGGAGAGAGCGAGCGATTCTTCTTTCAGGAAGAACGGATCCTGTGATTAGAACTCGTAGAAGTAGTATTTGGATCAGGAACATTTTAACGAAAAGACTCGTCATTAAAGTCCACCTTCCAAGTTTTCCTATTCGTGTTGGAGCTTCTGCTTTCGTCAGAGAAGAGAGAATGAAACCTTTTCCAACGTGTCCCAATTTCTAGATTGCTTGCGACAGAGATTTATTATTCGACTTTCTTCGGATTGGCGATTCACTACGACTTCATGATCCTTTCCAGTTTGGCTACTTGTGGCGGCTTTGTGACTTTCTGGAACTTGGTAGTAGTCCTACAGCTACGCAATTCAGAATGGCTTCCGCTTCACGACTTACAGCGACTTTGCAACTTTGATGGATTGCGGGAAAAACCAGTACTTCTGTGATATACAGACTAGATGGGATTTAAAAAGCAGAAGTTGCGTCAGTGTTGAATAATGATTTCATCGGATTTAATAGTTTAGCAAATGCTATTTTCTAACTGATTTGTTTAATTTTGCTGTTTCTGGAATGGATGTATTACGTTCACCACTCGAGTGAGCAGACTTTGAGAATTGGTCCAATCGATTTATCACTATTTTTGGCAATTTTTGGGCACTGTGACGACTTTTAACACATTCGTCATTAATTGAGAACGAACGGATAGTAAGGGCCCTATTTGCCGAGCCCCATCTGCACGCCTCAACGAGGACGACGCTGATCGGTGCCACCCGACAGCGAAATTAATGGGTGGAGGTTTACAATCGTGCTTTTTCGCAACATTTTGGATTTCGTAGAATCCTTAACCAATTTACATCCACTTCTCTTTCGAACATCCTTCACAACCTTCTTTAAATTATTCTTTGCGATAGTTTCACCTTTCTCTTTAGTTTTTCCACTAGCCCTTTCACACACTTTTTAATTTTCGCTTGATGTATTCCCTGCCACATCCGCCTGTCTTTTGTCATTTAGAGGCAAAAGTTTGTCACTGTCCTCCATAGATGGTGTTCGTGCGGAGCTGGGGTTGGGGGGGGGGGGGGTGTTGGCCAACAGCAAACTAAGTATTGATGCATATAAGGATTCCGCGAGTTTGAGGAAATTCTTTCGAAATTCGTTAAATTTCCCGTCCAATCGTGAGTTCAGGGACTTTGAAATTTCTACCTGCATAGTCTCCATTCGAATGCTCACAAGCTGCGTCGCGGATTTTGGCACTTCCTTCACTATCACTCTAATATCAGCTGGGTAGAGCGGTGAATTTCTGGGCAGTGAAAATCCTTCGTTGGAAACAAGGGAGTTCGACACGTCGACTGCTGCATTTTCAACGGCATTGAGTTCAGTGAAAACTCGTACCATTTAAGGATCAACATTCATAGTATGCAAGCGATTGTCGAGAAACGTTTTACCGTTAGAGGATTTAGATTCAGCAGAGGTAGAACAGCTTTGCTGGTCTCTTTTCTGTTCCGAATGTTTCCATATGTATAGACTTCGTTTCATGGACTTGTCGGAATGAAGCACACAAAGATCGCACTTTTCGGTAGTAAAACTCCATTCCCTGCGCAACGGATGTACGTTGTTGGGTATTTTATGACACATACACGCAGCATATTGTTCTCACTTGATTTTCTCTCAAATTCTATTTTCTTCATATGACATTTTGTATTAGCGACAAATGGCAACACGTAAAAATACTGGCTCGATGTTGCATCATCGGTGCCTAATACCAAGGGTAATATGGATTGCTAATACCAATACGAGAAAACAAGATGGCGGCGCTCTCTGTATATGGAAGGGCACAGCAACGTGCCTGGCCGGAACTGGATGCAACTAGTGTTGAAATTGGACGAATAATTATTTGATTTGGGCATAGGAAAGAGTAAAAAAGTAATTTTAGCATATTATTACTGAAGGTAGTATATTGCAGATAGTAAAAAATCAACTTTTTCAGGAGTAGCAGGAAACTATGCTTACGGAAAAAAAAACTAGTAACTGTTGGTCACAGTGGTGTTAAAAAGACATAATTTAAAACGCAAAACACACACCACCATCAAGGAGAACAGTGTTCTTCGTTTTAAAAATAAGCTTAGTAAGATACTCTGCATAATGTTCATAGGGAATCTCAAAGGAGTTAAAAGCCTGAAAGAAAGCGCAAACAATAACCGAAAGAATGACAAACGGACAAAACGAGCATATCTTAATATAGCTTTATAGAGTCAAATAATAATAAACTCAATTTCTGAAATTCATTGTTGTTAACAACAAATCTGTAAGTATAACAATATAATAATAATTATGTATAATGTCCAAGCACAAAAAAATTGGATAAAACACAATTTCTGTTGCAAAACACAACAGCCTGTGATGCTTCTACTGCATAGCAGCTATGGAACCATCAATCTCACAGAAAGAACGAACAATTAATTATTACTTCAAACTCATGCAACCAGTAGTCGTGGAATCTGTCACCATTACACAAGAGAACGTCTTAAAAAACGTGTATAATTTATGTTTGCTTATAACTATTAATACAATATTCTATATATGTATATTTATATACACAAACCATGATTGGAGGTGGTTGTCATTTTAGCCAAACTGTGCTAAATTTTAGCATTTTACAACTTGACTTTGGCTTGGCTTCGGCACTAGTACTCGGGTATGCAACAACGAATGTAAGTTGTTTAAACTTTGCACCAAACTGTTACGATGAAAATAACAAAATATGATTGTTTCAGCAATACAGTAAAAAAAAGACAGTATACAGTCAAGGCAAGACCATTTTCATTTTGCTATCGCGTTCGGTTCGTAACGTTTCAAACCATGGGACAGTGCCCAATTAAAGGTAGTGGTGCTGATACACAATTTAATCCACTTAAAAAACTAATATTAAACAAGATAAAGACTTGTAACCTCACGTTTAAAAAAGATATGGGAATCAAGATTACATTAAAGCCCTACCAGTGAGCTTGACATGAAACGCATTAGGTAGTTAACCCAACACTATTCTGAGGCAACTAGTTATGATACATAATTACAAATAAATTCAGTAGTTAATAAATTATCAGTATTAGCTTTCTTCCTGTTCAACCAACTATCGTCATTTGCCAGGCTACATCTGACATCCAGACAATAGGTCAGTTTTATTGTTGTACTTTGTAGCTAACACTGTTAAAGGTGAAATACATTAAGACTTAGGGCAATTCATAGGACCCTCTTCAGAGCTAACATTTTGAGACAATAATCTGTATCTAACAATAGCTGGGTAGACATACACAAGGCTCTCTTCATAACACACAAAACCTTAAGTTAGCCAAAACAGTTCTTTATACAGAGTTCTTAATACGAAAGGTTCCTATGTAGCGAACTTTGAGTGGAAGAGATTTCAAAATTCCTTACACAAAATGTAAAAATTAAATAGAATTCAACTATATTTAGACTTTGGTTGTACTGCAATGACAGTGCATATGTTTAAAAAAAATTTAATTTTTGGCTATGGTTCAGGTTTGCTTCATCCTCAGACAATTCACTGATTTCTGAGTCGATACAATAGTTTGTAAATTGGTTCCTTATAAGGATGGTTTTTAGTATGCGAAAACAACTTACAACGCTGAAAAAGGGTTCTTCATATGGAGTAGCTTATACAGAGGTTATTTACTAGAGGTGTTTTCAACATGTTAACAGAAAATTGCCAATTGTTAAAAATTAATCTTTGTAGGGAGAAATTCGTTAATCGGAAGTTCGTTATATTAAGTTTACTGCAGAATGGTTTTTCAACATGCAAGGGTGGATGGTTTTCATCTAGCCTTCAAGGTCAACAAAATACAATGCCAACTAATCATACGTCAATCGTGTGACTCTGCTCCGAATTCCATTTTTTTTTTTGGCTTTGGCTTGTGGCTCTCTATAACTTATATTTGTTTGGGAACAAGTACTTCAGAAGTTAATGTTGCAATGATGACAAAGACACTTGTCAACGTCATCAACCCTGACATGTTCAAGCAAAACTCTTACAATTTCTATGCCCACCTAGCTATTAGCCAAGCACGGATCACTGAAACAATAAGATTCCTCTGGACATAAAACCCTACATTTTAAAACTTCACTTTACCGATCGGTTCTTAATACAAAAATGATAAAGATCTGTTGCTTACAGTAGTACGTACAAGTAATTTAACACACCACATTTTTTTTATTATGTTGCAGTTTTGCCACACGGTTCATCAAAGTCGATGTGTATTTTCAACCATGCGACAATAAAATTAATTCAGCACCATGGAAAGATGTAACTTAAGCAAATTTGTTTTACTTTCAATTATATGTCATTAGACAATATTAAGCAGCCTAATTCAGATTAAAGAGTCAATTAAATTACTCTTTTATAAACAAGAAACACAAGGGAATCCATAAACTCATACTTGCTTCTAACATTGAATATTTACTTTTTGGGATGATATATTAGCTATAGGGAACGTACCGTTAAAATGCACAAGTACATATTAAGTGGGTTTACAATTGTGTCGCCATTTGAAGCAATCTAGCTAAAAATAGGACCTAAGGCTAAACAAGAAATAAGACAAATTGATTTTTTTGGTTTTCTTCATTAAATTAAATAAAACGTTGTATGCAACAGTTCTTGTTTCACTTTTTTCTTTAGGGCTGTTCAGGGACCATGTGTTTTGTACTGGCTTTCCCCCTTTTAAAACATTCTCACACATTATTTTTTATTTGTCAGGGTTCGCCGACTGAAACAAGGGTTTCCGCTGAAAACATAACCTACTCTGAATCAAGCTGTTCACTAAATCGAAATTCCTAAAACAACCAATTTTCTATTAAAGACTTACATTTTATTTAAGTGGCCTAAATTGTATAAATATAAATGAGAAACCCATTCAACCTGTACTGTATAGTTACCTGTAGTCATCAAATTATTGGGAGGAGAGTGGCGTAGTGATTTCTCACCTTAACTTCTTACATGTGGTATTACGTACAGGTTTACACAATCAATACCCTCAACAGTCAGTCAAATGAGGATCACAGTTAAAAAATTCAAAGTCTCAACCAGTCACTAGATAAGTACACTAGCATCCTTACCTATCTGGTGCAAAGCTTCGATACACATATTATAAGCAATTAAAAATTAATCATTTGTACAAACTTGTCAAACATGAAAATTGGGGAATTTCGATTAGGGAAATATTCCTCGGCAGAAACACATTCACCAAAATACACAACGTAAAGTATTACAAACAGTTGAGGGCATTAAACTCTTTACATCTACTTAAAAACGTGAGGAGTTTGTAACTGAAGAATATGTTGACAGCTATGGAAACCTACCAAAAAATTCCCAGAGTGCATTCGTTAACCTTTGTAACATTTGTTTGTTTATCAGTTGGTTAAAAAACGAACAACTGTTTTCTCAGCTGCACGTATGCAACAATTCTCGCAACGCAATACCGCACGCAGCTAACCTGAAATTTTAACATGTCGCGGGTTTTGCACTGGCGATTCGTGCGACTTGGAAAAAATATTGGGAAAACGGAATTTACTCATGGATTGACAAGATTCTTTCAACCAAACGATGTCATACCACGGAACCAACTTGCCTGTCATTGCACTGTGACTCAGATTCTAGCTAGATTACATTGTGAAACCGTCAGGGCTGCACAAACACCACTTTTTGCCGACCCGATCCGATACTGGACACTATTTTTGTAATAAATCAGATCTAAGCAAACTTGGGCTTTACCTGAAGCTATGATGCTTATGACAAATTTTTGTTCTGCGACTTCGTTAGTAAACTGGCCATGTAAACATGAAACTCGGTGTCAAGGTAGCTCTCGTCCCCGCGCACATTTTAAGCAAATTTCTTGCTATAAAGTGTCATTTTTTTTGGAACTTGTTTTTTGCTTGACTTAAATAACTCAAGCACGACTTTAGCTACAGACTTGAAATTTGCACTATCCGAAAAGTGCTAGAAAAAAACTGTTATAATGGTGTACTTGAACATCAAACAAAAGTGACTAGTCAATAACGATCCGTTCTGATACTGTGGCACTGTCATCAGTATGGCCATGGAAACTGTTGCATAAATGCAGCCTTACATGATAAGTTGTTTTAAAAACCAAGGGCGTGCGATATCACATTTTTCAACTCGATATCGATACTTTTTCCAATACTGATGCTCTTTTCGATACAGATAATTCGAGAATTAAAGGAAAACTTGGAATTTTAGATCTTCATAATGATTAAAGATAGGCCTAACGCGGTTTATATTTCTACGCCGTTAACGATACTGTGTCAATACTAAAAAGAAAGTTTTGATAATTTTCGATACCATTCATACTTTTCGATACATTGATAAAACCGAAAACTCGATTCCCAAATTAAACTTCAATAGTATCAGTATCGAAATTCGATAGCATCGCACACCCCTGTTAAAAACTTGACAAATAGGCAATCATCTAAGCTAAATTTTACACACATGATCTTACTGTTCCTATTACCAAGAACTCGAAATTATAAAAGATTCCTATATTTTTAAAGATGTTGAATTCGCTAAAGCAGTGCACAAATGAAGCCTCTAAACGATGCCGTATTTCTTACTGGATGGAGGAAAAATTGACTACGCACTGATTGGAACAACAAAGTTCGCTTTATCCTGCATTCCAGTTAATTCACGACAGCGTATATAAACTCTTACATGTTTATCCCCAAAACGTGGATACCTGCGACCAGGGGTGGACTGGTATTTAAGTCAGGATAGCGATCGCCAAACAGCCTGTGGCCTCTGATGGTCTGGCCTGCTTACTGCCTTCTGAGTGTCTGTCTGCTTCACAGCCTGACAGAAGAAACAAATGACCTATTCCATGTTATTGCCACCTGGCATGTTCCATAGTCAGTATGCCCTTGCCTGTGATTTTTCGCGATGGGCCAACTTTAAAAGTGATGACATACGCCAATATGAGGAAAATTATTTTTTTGTGGCATTTACGCCAAAAATATTGCACCATGTAGTCACAATATGCCAATAACTCAATGTTTAGATGCTACAAACTATCTTTTTTACTACTGTGTGTGAATTTTTGGCAACAGTAAATGGAGTTAGTTTGTATCGAGTTTAAATACAGCAACCTGATCCAGACATATACAAAATGCAGCCACCTTAAGCAATGTTGCTTATGAAATTAACAGGTAATTAGTAATTTTGACAAACTTCTTTCAGTTGGGAAACCCAACTAATTCTCAGAAACTCTATTCCTTGCCACCCCAATTTAGAGTCATGTAGAATTACATAATGGAAATTCATTAGAAGGGTTAAAAAAATTAATTAGGCATTGAATTAAAAATTGTAGCAATGTACGTTTTTGGAACACACTTACTGTGATTGTTATAACCGTAAATAAAATACGTATTTACAATTTTTATTTCCCTTAGCATGAACAACACTAACCACGCATTCAAACCACAGCTTTTGCTGCACTCGTGTAAATATTGTGTAAACGATAACTATCAAAGATTGTGTCAGTATAGCAACTTTGATAATTTTCTCAATAAATACAACTATGGTTAACTGACTTGTGTTAACATAAGCAATCGTGATACACCACGAAAAAAAAATTGGTTCTCGGACATTTTCCTCTTCTAAAAGCGACACCATTACTAGACCGACTTTGTTTTTGGCTGTGGGGCTTTTGGTTCCATAGGTTTCATGCTTCTATGGGATGTTAAGAAAATAGCTAGCCCATACACCTGCCTTTTTACATTACACCATTAGATGGCTTATTCTCTTTACAGTTCACCCTCTTTTTCAAGACCCAGTCCGAGACAAAATATAAACCTGATAAAAAACAAAATTGTTCGGATTACGGGTGAGGTACGTTTAAGCACCTGGCATTTTATTCATCTGACAACATTGCCATGACATGAAGCTCAAAAGCTGTAAGAATTTATGTGGTCAGCCTAACAAAAATAAAAATTCGCAAATGTGTTATTCATGCCATCTGGTAGCCTATTTTATGTTTCTTTTTTAGCGTTTGCGAGATAACTTGATAGTGGTTTGAGACAGCATTGAAATTTCTACCACTGAAAAGGTAGTTTCGATTTCAAGCTGGTTAAAACGGTAATGCTGGAATGTCAAAATTGGTACAAGAATTGGCGGAAATTTTAATTTTAGCAGTTGAACCAAGATTCGGACAAAAAAAATGTTTGACCGCAGTAATTAAAGGCATCTGCACATGCCTGCTGTAGAAATGGTGCTGGAGTAACCAGGCTATGCAAAGGTTTAGTTTAAAACTAAACCTCTGCATAGTCAAATAGTATTTGATTTAGCTATTCGGTGAATTCAACTCCGGGGAAGCATCACTTAAAACCAAAAAATGGTGTACTGGAAAAACTGGTCAATTTTTGGCAAAATCATCGAGGAGACATCACACATTTTTTTAAGACCAAAATGCATGTGAGAACCAAAATTTTTTTTTCGTAGCCTAACTTAGAATACGTTGATTGCAAATTATGTTTTCACCTCCATGCATGTCACGGAACATTTTGTTTTGTATAATGCATTCAATACATTTGTTACATTAGAACTAACGTTAACTTAAGGCGGAGACGACTTCAGTTTGGCTGTTTCTCAGTTAGTGAACTGCCCTGCAGTTCTGTCTGTTGCATTTCCCGTTGCCCGCTTGTTACAATACCAGTACCGTAAACACAGGACGCTGACGACATGTGAGCGAAAACAGACTCCCACTTTGCTTTCATTAAGGGTGTGGTAAAATTGCTCACTGAAAGAAGTGAGAACGGCATTACCCGTTCTCACAGTCTCAAGCAGTCTGTTAATGAAAAAATAAACTTATTGTTTCAAGTCCATGCTACGAACGCCGTGGTCAGGGCGGCGGAGCGTAACGATTCTTCATATCAGGTTCTGTATCACAAATGTATTTTCCTGAAAAGAAAAAAAAAAGAATCCAGATAACCAATCAATACATGGGAATTTTCCCAAAAACCTTATTACTTAGGACGTGGAATACCAAATGTGTAATATCGTTACCATCTTGCAAAAAAGGGCAAATAAACCATTTTTTTCAAAAAAGCAATACGGTATTTTGCAACACTCCTACTAAGTTGGTAAAACTTTATCGGGAAAGTAGTCCATATTATGTCATCTTCAGCAAGTAACGTATGGCTCATACAAATAAACAGTGACCAAATTTTTCTGTTTAAAAAAAAAGGACTACCCTATTGGCTCGCAAATGAACTATGCCTTTTTCATTTTGTTAAAAAAGCATCCTATAGTTTATATGATAGCCATGACAGATAATTTTACTAAATACTGATTCATTTTGACAAATTGCCACATTTTCATTATCCTCAAGTTTTAAGGATTTTGCAATAAACTCGAAGTCTTGGTCGAACGTGCTGCCTCGGTGAGGTGAGCAGTGACAAGGTCGTATGCTTTCTCGACTTCCGCTCTGATTGCTTCTGCGTGCTCTTGAGGAGTTCTCGGCGGCGTCGTGTCTGGCATTCAATGGCACAGAAAATGTGCAGTTTATCAACATTTTCATATTTTTGTAAGTGGGTGTGGTTTAGAAAGATTGGCAACCGCCGTTTAGAGAAGCTTATTGTCAATGTTGCAAACGTAGAGGAATACACCTTACCAGCACGGGAAAAATTCCACGAGTTTATCCACAGACTACCACACACAAAACTTCGCTATTTAAATATTCGGTGAAGTTTTAGGGCCGTTTACCTTCATCAGAACATGAAGCACAAAATCAAAACGAACGCTACATGACACTGGCACCTACGTTCAAATGCCCTTCGACCTTGTTCTCATGAGGGTGAAAGGCCTAAACTTCACTGAAAATTTAAATTGGGAACTTTATTGTGTTCTGGATGAACCCGTGAAATTTTTCTATTGTGGTTAGGTGTATTTCCTCTACTTTTGTGTGTCGTTTATCTGCTAGCATGGCTTATAAGCTGGCCACATGCCCCCCCCCCC
>JAHWFP010133872.1:868-22878 GCA_023313725.1 Lithobius niger
ATCTGAGCAAAACGTGATGCATCATCCATCTTAAGGGGCGTTTTGTAATACTTTGCGTGAAGTAGTAGAAGGCGTCTAACAAATTTAATGAAGGTCAGTGTAGGAGGGAATCTTTCCTCCTATGGTGAGCTTCTACCACTGGCTCTCATTAAAAGTTTCGACGTTAATTACAGTGCATGCTAATGAGAGCATAATCAAAACCTTGGTTAATTGCTTGCAGCCAAACGTTGAGCCCTTCGGGGTAAGACTTGCCTTCAACTTTAGCTGTAACTAGACTGAACAAAATTGGAGTCATAAATAACAATTAGGGAAGAAATTACACTGTAACCAAATAAATATGATACGCTCCATGTTTTTAAGGTAGCTGTTAGAAAAGCTAACATTGGTGGGAGTTGGTTGGTACCTGTAACGATTTTTTCGGCTGCGTTTTGAATGCGAAATGACTGGACTGCTTATTGATTATGGCCCTAAATATTTTTGGGGGGGAGGGGGGATGAGGGGGAAGTAAATAAAAATTGCCATTCAAAATGGGATCAGAGAGTAAAACAACTAATTTTTAGCAGTTTTAATGCTTTTGAAACGTTAAGAAAGCCAATTTTCAAAAAAAATGTCATCTATATAATAATGTCGGAGGCCGGCTAAAGGCAAGACTAAAAGCAAGACTAAAAGGAAGACCAAAAGGAAAATCACTTCTCCCTTCCTCGCGCCCACCTTGAAAATGAACTCTCCCACTCTACCTGCATGGAAACAGGAGGCAGGCATGAGTGGTCGATCAATCTGACAAGTCGTCGGGAAGAGTGCCGCGAAAATGTCCCGGGAAATGTGACCGGCCCCGTGCATAGCACGGGCTTCCTCTAGTTTGAAATAAAAGTTTCATTTTTATCTACTTAGACCGCGCATCACTCGAAAACCACAAGGAATATCCAAACCAAACTTTGCATGCAGTAGCACGGGAATCCGGACAAGGTTTAGCAAAAGAAAAATCCGGAATCGGACATGGGGTTGAGGAACCATCAGGGTGACATAATGGACCTATAGCAAGAGCCAAAATCAAAACAACAACGAGACGCGAAGCCGTTTCTAATTGTTCAAGGCATCCGGTTGTTAAAAGATTGATTGTTGATGATAAACAGGCGGCGTTAGACGGTAATAAACCAAATTCAAGATATTTTAACTTTTTGTCGACCAATTTAGACGTTTGAATACACCATTTTCACGGTTTTTTCACCACCTTTCCAATGGCCCAAACCCCAAGCAGCTGTCTCTTATTGTTTAGAAATTACAACGCAAATCCGTCCGATCCGATTGACAGCCACCATTATGTCGACAATGGAACTGATGACGGCCCTTGTCTTTATTAAAAGTAGACAATTACCAGTCGAAAGGGGAACAAATAAACACTAAAACTGCAATATTTCGAAGGAAATTGCCTATCGTTATCAACCATATAGCTGACGAAATGCCAAAGTCTGACAAATTATAAACGCATAAATAAACAAGCGGCGTCTATAAATCTATTTTGCTTGCACCGAACCATAGACGAGGGTCGGCAGATGGGGAAAGTAGTCATTGTGACAACCAGTCTAAACGCAGGATATTGATGCGCTAGGACGAGCATGTTCATTCTTTTCACGGCAGAGTGAAAATAGGGTGCATGTTCACTTTTTGAACGGTAGCAATGAAAAAAGACGAGCGTGTTCATTCTTTGCACAGTAGCAATGAAAATGTGAAAGGTAATGTCGTTTAGTAGTAACTATCAATTACAAACGAAATATTACATCAAGTATTGTTGACGGCAATCAAACTCTTGGCAATCAAACCGTGGGTCCCTGCAGAAACAAACCCTAGAAATGGCTCAGTCCTCACAACATGGCGTTCTACTAGACCGGCGTATGTTGCAGTTTCCTTCGAAACGTTGCAATTTTAGTGTTTGTTTATGCATGTCTACGGTAATTGACTACGGTACTAAGAAGATTTTGGTGCTTTCCTCATTTTATTCTCCGAGACAATACGGGAATCTATATATATTTACCTTTAATTCGTTTAAGTTGGGATGAGATGCACACAGAAAACTCTTGCACACAGTAAACTCATTAACACTGCCAATGAAAACGGCTCAAATTATGCGGTAGCAATGAAATAGGGCGATTGGGTTCATCCTTAGCACGGAAGCAAAGAAAAAGGGAGATCGGCCGACAATGTGAACGGATGTGCCCTGTAACAGTCAGTAACAAAAGAAATATTGCTTCAGTAATGCTGGCTATTAGAGCCGAGTTGAATAGTTTCAAACTTGGTTGAGTAACAATTACTGCATGCACGATCGTTGTTGCAGGCTTATCGCGCTTGGTATCAAAACAGAGAAACAGTCAATTCATCACCCACGCTGAGAGTAAGAGAGGCACCGTCCACTGAAGACGCTAATTACTTTCCTAAGAAGACTAAGCGGGTTCTAAGGGGTGGGCTGGAGATAGGGGGGTGGGGGGTTCAGACCACACCATGGAGTAGGGATGAAGAGGGGGAGGGGTGGAACGGAAGAGGGGGCAGGGGAAACAGAGGGGGTGGGGAGATCCACAGGAGGAGGAATCTGACCACACAACGGGAGAATGTGTTGGATGCAGGGGGGTATGGGCTGAAAGAGGGTGCGGTCGGCCACCGTTTTCTTTTCATCCTGCCCAGTACAGTATTTCGATCGCGCATGCGGGAAGCAGCTAAGCTGGCATATGTTACGCCGGGGTACAGTAAGTTTTAGTAAATTGTGCTTCGTGTGAGAATTCCCTGAAATAAAAGCCTGGAGACTGCCATCAATGAGAAAAATTGTACCATTTCGACGCTGTGGGGCGCAACATTTCATCCAAGATCGAAGGATGTTGTTTTTGTTCTAAGCACAAGAGTGGCGCTTGCTTGTCCGCAGGCAGAAACATCAGGTTTCGTAATCGCTAATCTCGCGTAAAACTATCGCAGGTAGTAGTAGGAGTGGATTCGATTCTGCCCTTCTGTGGCGCAGCGGCAACGCGGAAGCGGAACTACGTCACCGGCGTACGTACACAATAAGTAGCCAAACTGAAACCTATATTCTCTTTTTATGAAAATAATTGAAACGTGGTAGTTAAAGATCTTCAGATTTTCGGTAAGATTGTGCAAAAGTTTGGATGTCTGGAAGACTGTGAAAACGTCTGGAGACATCCGGAGTCCGGAGGTATCTGGGGATCTGGCAACATATTATAAAAGAGAAGACAAAACTAGAATTAAGGGTTCTCGATCTTACGTGACAAGCACCGTCACAGTTGGTTTGTTTTTTGCCAAGTTTCTCAATCTTGGCAGCAGCAATCCTGTTCTCGCCTTGTCGTGCCTCGAAAAACAATGTTGAGGAAATTCGAGATATGCGAGAGATAGGATAAGATAAGAACGGGATACTGTTTCTTTCGCAAATTTTCTGAATAAAACAGTACATTATGACATTCGCCTTACGCAATGCTGAGGAAAAAACTCGAGATATGTCAGATATGATAAGACAAGAATGAGATACTGTTTCATTCGTAAACTTTCTGAATAACGTTACATTATGACAAAAAAGAGTGAGATTTTTTGGGACGGGGCATGAAAACATTGCGTTAAAGATCAGGACATGACAATAACTCAAGAATCTTGATACCAATACTTTCTTGTTTTGACTCGAAAAATCTCAACTTTTCTTGGCATGTCTGTTTTATTCATAAAATGTATAAATGAAACACTATCCCGTTCCTGTCTTAGCCTGTCTCGATAAATCTCGATTTTCGTCGACTAAGTGTAAGGGTGAATACGAATGCGGAGAATCACGTTCATTTTTATGTAAACTATTGTGTGCCCGTTGAATCTGGAGTCTTGAGCGGCTACGTCTTCCTGGATGGGGTGGCTTTAATCGATGGCCGCCATTGTTTGTTTTAACCATCTTGGATATCAACAAGGCACTCTGCTACTGAAAACGTACAATCGATTATCTGTTTTCGTTCTGCGGAGAACTCGAGACAGGCCGCGGGCCCTATACTGAAGCCGTTCTTTCAGTATGTGTTTTTAAGTCGAATGGACTGTTTAAATGAGAATTTGTAGCGCAGATTTACTGTATATAATCCCCAACTCTCCTTAGTTACTGGAAGTTATGCCTATGACTCGGTTGGTTTTTCCTGTTTGGTTTCACTTTGCTTCATGACGGACGAGCTTTATTTAGGTTACAGTTTTCTTTCTTTATGCAACAAGTATCCCACAATTATGCACTTCGAAAAGATTTTCGGAGTTTGCATTCATTGACGTTATGTTTTTTTAGGTGACCACAATTATGTGCCACAAATTAAAATCTTGCCAAAGTTATGATAGTTGTGGGCCACTTGTTGCATCAGGAAACGAAACTGTATAACCTGTCTCCTATGCCTGCAAATTAATTTTCGAAGTTGCGAGCTTTTTCGTCGAAACATTGCCTAAAAATGTATTTGTGTTGGTGATTATTTTGGTTTCTAAATTATCTGTAGACCATTATCGCATTTTATAGCGGTTTTTTTTTTGTAGGCCTGACATTGACAGCTCCACATACTGATACACCGTTGTCTGTAACTACCTTGGTTGCCTATAGAGCAGTGACACGACGTAGTATTATTGTATACAACTCTATGCTGGAGCCTTAATGGGTTAGCTGCAAGGGGCACTGCAGAGAGAAACAGAAGGGCGTCATACTGAAGCCGCTGCTGTGAAGTGAGTTCTTAGACCTAAAACGCGCGATTTTTGTTGTTGGAGAAAACAACGTTATTTTAAGCCTATAAGAAATCCGCTCTTCCGTTGTTTTTCCCTCCATTTTTATGTAGTGCACCTTGTAGTTATGCCCTCCAAAACCCATACTGGTGCCAGTATGGCGGCAAATGTCACTGCTCTTTACGTTACCAAAAGACATGTCCCCATTGCAGAAAGTTTTTTATTGTGTTTATCTTTCTTCATACTACTGCTTAAAAAAAAAACAATTTACTTACTGTCTGCATACAGAGGCCAGTTAAAATTAATTTTCCGGCTTTTCCATTTTTTTATTTTTATTTAATTGTATCCCGCTAATTTAATTTAATTTTCCGCTCTCTAGATGTAACCCACCCAAGTTTGTTATTTTATTTTTTAATTATAATTTAATCCTTACGTCAGCCGAAGCAATTAATGCTTGTATGGCTGACTGAACCGGCTCAATTTTGAACATTACCAGATTTTTTTTTGTAGAGATGAAGAAATCTGTTAAAGGGAGTTGCCAGCCCGGGGATTCGATCCTGGAAACCTCCGATCATCGTCGGGGCCGAAATTAAGATTGTCCAGAATTAGCCCGAATACATCCCATAGGCCGCTGAAGGAGCATGGTAGCTTCTCACGCTAACCTGGCCGGCAGTCCTGGCGGGGACTTGCCAAGATCCCCTTTCCAGGGGTCCGACCAGATCCGCAAACCTCCAGCAACCAGGCTGAGCTCTCTCACAACTCAGCCACGATGATCATAATCAGAAGTACTTTTTGCAATTATAGGAACAAATGAATGAATACAGTAACGCAAGCTAATTTTAAAGCATAAGACAAGATTATGAACCAGGAAACCTCCAATCATGAATATAGGCGCGAAAAGATGTCCAGGATTTATAGGCGCGAAAGAACCCATATCTGCCAAAGGATCTCACCGGATCTCACGCGTTCTGACCGGCAAGATTGGCAGAAACTTTTCCAAGGTTCCCTTCAGGGCACATTTACTTTACGACTCGCCTTTGTATTTCCGTAGCCATACTTTAATGCAGACTGTATGCTTCGTTTAAATTTAAGAAACTTATAGTGTCCGCGGCCTATCTTGAGTTCTCCGCAGAACGAACACAGATAATCGATTGTACGTTTTCAGTAGCAGAGTGCCTTGTTGATATCCAAGAAGGTTACAAAAACAATGGCGTCCATCGATTAAAGCACACTCCATCCAGGAAGACGTAGCCGCTCACCAAATACTTGCAGGTCTCAAGATGGACCGCGCACACAATAAGGAAAACTTAAATTCAGTTTTCATGTTTGGGTTTTCTTTTTTTTTCCAACCAATTTTGTATAATTTATGCAAATTTTTTTCTAATTACATGTTTGGCTCTTAATTGCGTCTTCTCTCAGCTGCGCAGTGCGTGTCTGATGACGGCGTCCATTGGACATTGAAGCGTTACGCCCATTTTTTTTAATGTTTTATTTCAGCAAAAATCCCCATTTTTTTTTTACCAACTGAGATTTAAAAAAAAATGTTATGTGGTCAAGCCAAGCAATTTCGCCATCGTGAGTTAACCCTTCGACTTCACCTTTTTACGACAATCGTAACAACAGGTTTCAGATTTCCCCCCCCCCAAAAAAAATTATAATGTATCACGAATTGATCCGTGGATTTGCCACCTACACAAATTTACGCAAACACAATCATTATTATCCACGCAAAATACAATAATGAAACTTTAAAAAAAAAAAAGAAAAGAAAAAGGGGGGGAAAGACGTGAAGAAAAAGAGGAGAAAAGTTGAAGAGAGGAAGAAAGCGTGACGACAAAAGTGGAGGCCACGCGCTAGGCAGCCTGGACCATGACTTCCGCAGACAGACAGACAGACAAACGGAACGACAGACGGACAGATACGGTTGAGCGAGAGTCGGCACAAGAATCTGAGCCCTGCAGCTCTCATTCACCAGGCCAAGTTGTAGATTGAGTGGAGCGGTGCAGCCGAGCCGAGGCAAACTTTGTTTTTCCCTCTTTTTCCCTCTGCTGCTGCTACACACTCTTTTGGCCGGCGTAGAGAGAGCGAGCTTACCTGCCGCCTAGTGAGTGAGCTTGCCTGCTTGACCTGGAATGCGTTTCGGGCGCCACAGTCTGGGTGAAGTCCACAGTCAGTCGAACAGCTGCTGGAGGTGCTAAAGCACGTTCGTGCTAAGAAAGTAGTCCACGAGTTTAGTTGTTGTGGTTTGCAAGTGTGGTGCATGCAAGTGAGGTGTATGCAAGTGAGGTGTGGTGCTGCCGAAAAGAGCGGATTGTAGTGCGTGTGTGTGTTTTTTTTGGGGGGTGTTTTTTTTTTTTGGTGTATTTTCGACCTGCGTGTTTTTGAATATAGAATCCTCCGTTTCTATGTGTGCGTGTGAGACCAAGTCGTTTTTTTCCATCGGCTTGCTGCTGTCTGGTTGTTTGTTGTGCCGACTTTTGATTCGGTAGCCGCGCGGCTTTCCCATGAGGCTGCAGCGGCTACTTCTGGTCAAGAATCGAAACAGTGCTCATCACCATCCCAATGCCAAACGGATTAACAGTGCGTCCACTACGAGCAACAATCACCAGGATTTATTTGGCCCACGTGGATACAGGGCTCCGGCCACTACGTCATCCGAGTTTGGGTTGACAACTAAGGTAGGACCGCAGAAAGAAAAAAAGAAAAAAGGATGTTTACAGAAATGTATGGTTTTTTTAAGGGTGGTTTCAGAAAACTAAAACGTTGGGCACAATGCATTACTGAGAAAAACTGTATATTAATATAAATTTTATTTCGTTGGGATGCCGAGTGGACTCAACCCAGTACTACAAAATAGGTATTTTTTTAATAATAACAATTGTACAGTGAAGTACGAATACTTAAAAAAAAAACCAATAAAGTCTCGTCAAAACTAGCATGCTGTCCAAGCATAAAGAAAGCATTATAGGGGTTTGGGGGCTGAATTTGTTACATAAATGTAGTAACGGGGCTTGCGGGGGAGGAGAGGGGAGGGGAACGAGAGGGATGTGCCCCCCTTCCCAAGATTTCAGAGTTCAGAGTTCAGACATAATCGCAAACCAAAACGACATTCATGCTGACGTTAAAAATACACATTAACGAACTTGTAGGATTGTCTTCCTTTTCAATAGCTGAAACTACAAAAATATTTATTTATTTATTACTTTATACAGTACCTTTTACCCTCTCCCCCTTCGGTTCCCGTCCCGTACACAACACATATATGTACTAGTTTCCCCGATGTAGGCCTATTCGTACAGGCATTTTTTTATGAGTAAATTAATGGATAAAAATGTCGAATTACTGTTATTTTTTAGAAAGCTGATGAGAAATCGCTACTGCAGAGAAATCGTAATAGTGTGCTGCTGTGGGCCCTGGAGGGCGCCCTTTACCCAATACTACCCTGCGTTCCATCTTTCGTTCTAGATCGTGACTCCACGCGGCCATTTGCAGAACCCAGCGATGGAAATTTAATTACTTCCTTGGATAACATACTCAGAAATTACACTATTTAGCTTTTTACCTGATAAATATGTGTGAGAAGAATCTCTCCTGTTGTGGTTGATCCAACCAAATCCTTTCTGGCAAATCGCAGCGTTGAAATAACCTTGCAGTGACGAAGGGGTTTAAGCTTGTTTACGCCAAGGCCGACTGGGGTAGAAATTGCGTTTTTCACCCTTCGACTCCATATCAGTTCTCGCGCGGGCCGGAGTTAATGACGCCTCCCATCGATGCTTTGGTAAAATAAGATTCTAGCGATGTTTAATGAAGTGACCTGCACTTCTCCGCAGAAGTCCTTGTTACCAGAGATGGAATACGAAATGAGAGTTGCAAAGTGGATACTCCCATCTCCTACAGACTTGCATGCATTTATACACTCATGGTTAAATTTGTATGCCAACGGTTTTCAATCAGTAACTGAAATGTGAAAGGCACTTGCTTTGGTGTCGTTTCAGGTAGGCTACGAGAGTCTTTTAGAATTTGAAATTTAAAATTTCTCATTAATTATCCTGAACACCGGTATTTGATGTCTGATTGCCTTACAGTGACATGTGCAGGAGGGGAGAAGGGGGGTGGGGGGCATTGCCCCTGCACTTTTCGGAAAATGCCCTTTTTGTAAAAAAAAAAAAGAAATGGACAGTTTTGTGCCGACATTCGCTGGTTCGGCAGTGCCTGAAAAAGGGTCTAAAGGCCTGTACAGGCCTAAAAAGGGCAAAAAAAAGGCTTCAAAAGGGCAAAAACTGGCTAAGAAAGGGTTAAAAGAGAGAGAGAGAGAAAAAAGGTCCCATAAAAAATGTCACTAAAAGTTGCCCCCTGCCCTCTCAGGGATCTGTGCACGCTACTGTTTATTACCTTCCGTAGTTGACAGTCGAATTTAACGAACTTAAATACAGAAAATGACTCGGAATGAGCGTGGAAAATTTGAATTAATCCGGCATAGGGTTCAAAATTGTATCGTGAATACCGAGAGCAACACCGTCCCAGGTCAAGTAGAGAAGTTCATTTCCTCTGCTACGCACCGCACGTCACTGAAAAAAAAAAGACCTGATTAACAAACAACGACCGTCAAAGCCACTAGCTGCAACAGCAAAGGTCAACTAGATGACAAAAATTGCACTGTCATTAATTGGCAAGGAATCCAACAGTAATGTTTCGGTTATGCGTCTTGAATTATCTCGTGTAGGAGGCCGTACACTGAATTTTTGGCTGTGACTATATATACTACTACTATTCCAAGGTCTTTGGTAGGTGCCGGTCGGTCGCAACAACGATTATTTGTTTATTTATTGTCTGTACTGTAGCTTCGTGCTCTTCATCTCTGGTAAACAGCTTGAGAAATTTAGCTGACGGACCGCTATGGGATTTTTAAGATGCTAACATTTTCAGTGGTGCGTTAAAAACTGCGGATTTAGTAGGTCCATTCGATAACACGATGGATAACTTTAAAGTCATGGAAACCGACTAACGGGCCCCATTATTCAAATACACCTATCATTTTGGGGTTTTTTTTAAGTTAAATTCTTCGAGCCTTAATTCAGCCGAAGCAATTTAATGCTCGCGTGGCTGGACCGGCTCAATTTTGAACATTGCCAGACTTTCTTGAGAAGAAGAAATATCTGGTAAAGGGAGGAGTCAACCCAGGGATTTGAACCGAGAAACCGTGATCATCGCAGGAGCCGAAAGATTGTCCAGAATTTCCCACATTAGTTCCCATAGCTGCTGAAGGCGCATGGTAGCTCTCTCACGCTACCCTGGCTGGCAGTCCAGGCGGGGAGTTTGCCAGGTTCTTCTTTCCAGGGTGTCGACCAAATTCACAAACCTCCAGCAACCAAACTGAGCTCTCTCACCGCTCAGCCACGATGACCACGATGATTTAATTAAAAATTAAAAATAAACAAATATAACAACTACCTTTACAATGTAAGGGTATGAGTGAGCGTAGATTGCAAGGGATGATAAACCTTGTTTAATCTAATCGTAAAAGTTTTTACTCTATGTGAGGTTTTAAAAAAGGAAACAGCATGTGTGCGTTTTAACGTTAACTGCGTCGTGCCAGTGTGTGCATTATCAATTTTTTTGAGAATGGGGCGTTACGTCATCTGAAGCAAACTAACGCTCGTATAGATGAATTGGTTCAACCTACAATTTTTAGAAAAGAGAAAGGATGTCTATTAAGGGGAAGCACCATACCCGGGACTTGAAATTGTCAATCTCGGATCATCGCACGATGCCAAACTGATGTTCACTTCTAAGTCGGTCAGAATAGGTCCCACGGCCGCTGAAGGAGGTTGGTAATCTCTCACAGTGCCCTGCACAGGCCCAGATTGATAGGAATCCGGTCACCGACCAGACCAGCTTCTGCAGGCCTCGGTTGAGCTCTTGCCAATACACAGCCACCGTTGGCCCTCAGAGACAGAGCCGTCAAGGATAACGGTTTTTCTGCATGCCGCACCTTTATAGAGTGAATACGATGGTTCTCGATTTCGTTTACATGACAGTGTTTCTTCACCTTTCGGTTCTCCGTTGTCTTTCAAGCAGAACTTAGTGTTGTGACGCCGTGCCAATCGAACTGAAACACATAGGCTATCAGGCAATGCTTATTAAGGAAACGAAAAGTCCATTGTTCGATTTTATTTCTTGGTGGTAGGCTCTATACTGCAGCCGTGGTTTGTTATGGGTTGGTCGCCTTGCTCCAAGATCGTAATGAGCGTTGTCCTCTGCGTATATATTCGAAAGTTTTTTTTCGGTAACGGAAGTGAGTGACAAGTGGACCTAACAGGATTTCCTTTTTGAGGGGATGGCGATAAGGGAATTGTACAATATATTTCTTCTTTGTTGCCCAGCGTGGCGTTTGAAGGAAAAAATAACGTATAAATCGTTGTAAATTATACATAAAGGATACGCTTAGTTTTGAAGGATTTTTCGTCACAATATCTTTGCAAATTTGTGAGTCTCGTTTTTTTTTTTTGGGGGGGGGGGGGGGGTAGGGGGGCCTTTGACATTTTATTTAAAGTTTTAACCTGAAGAATATTTCAGCATTTTTAGTAATCAAAATTTTTTTGGTACATTTATAAATTTCTGGGAGGGATGGAATCGACTGTCTTCTTTAGGCTATTACGTTACCGTATACTATGTCGTCACCGTTCGACGCGTGGCTGCAGCCTCCGATGCTTGCAGGGCCGGCACACCATTTTTCTCGCAGCAACTTATTAAACTCGCCTCTCAGCAGAGACTAGATGCTTGGGTTGTAAATCTGTTATTATAAACAGCAAGTAGGCGAACTTTACAGAATATTTTAAGACATAACGCTGACCAAACTGAAGTGTATTTGTAGAAATAAGTAAAAATAATTGTTTTTTTTTTTTTTTGGAGCCAGGAAAACAGTACAAACTGCCTTTTTGAATCATGGTTCCTCTAACCAACGTGCCCTCACCCCACAAGAGCTATTGCACGCATGTGTCGTATTGGCTACCACACAAAAAAATAACAACAACAAAAACATAAGAATTGCTGACGTCACGCATGCACAAATGCAAACTTACGTAAAATCAAAAGACCTTAATAAAAAGGCAACACAAACATGAGAGGAACCATGATTAAAAAAAGTATACACTGTCACTTAATGTGCATCGTAGTATAAAAAAGTAATAATAATTAAAAAAAATTAATAAATGTAAAAAAAAAGGCAAACCGAAAATTTTGATTACTAAAAATGCTGAAATATTCTTCAGGTTAAAACTTTATATAAAATTTCAAGGGCCACAGTACTGAAAGCCAGTAGCCACCTAAACAGTCGTTTCTAGCAATATCTTTTATGTCACTGGATATATGTTATGTGCCAAGGAAGCAGCTGCATTTATACAGTTTTTCTTTAGCAACTTTAGGCAGAATTACAAAACTATTCAACTTACTACTCTTGCGGTATTTGGTTGCAAAACGAGCAGTAGCATGTTCAATAATTCTGATAGATGTTTTTTTTATGATCGTTAATTTAAAAACATTCACATTTTCAGTACGTATTTGCGCAGTATAGTTGCTGTGTAAATACCCAGATATTAAATGTGGGAGCAATCCCATAAAACTCTAGGATTACAAACTTGGCACATTTTAAAACTTCTTTCTCACTCCTGTCCTTTATTTCCTTAAGTAAGTTAATTCACATCCGTGTATACAATTTTTCTGCACTTCCGAGCCAGACAACCAAACAGGCTCGTATTAATACTAAATAAATAGAGACGTAAACCTATTTACATTCCTTTCTAGACCAGTGGCGTATCCAGGAATTGTGTGTGGGAGGGGGCAAACAAAAATAGGAATTGAAAATGGGTCCAAAATTTCAGCTAAGGGGTCTAAGGGTCAGCTAAGGGTGCATGGGTAGCTGCGGACACTGGGTCGTCAGATTCGATAGGCGTCTTTGGTCCCAGCTGTACATTTCTGGCTTCGTACAGACTCGGGTTCGATCCTGGTGATGGGAAGGTATATGTACGGGTTTTTCTCCGGTTATTTCCCGCCCGTTGCACGAGGGTTTCCTCAGGGTGCTCCGGTTTCCTCCCTCATGCGGCAAAAAACAACTGTCATAATGGTGGTACCTATTCCACTTAACATCTGCCGCGTGGATATTTGGGTGGGTGGATGCCCCGTCCATCGTTCTCTTTCTCTTTCTATTTCTAGTAATGGAACCTGGTCGCTCAAGTTCCACGAAGCCCGATTTCAGTGCCTTTGAAAAGTTAGGTTAATAATAATAATAATAATAATAAAATTTGTTGCGATAGCAACGGGTCTGGCAAGGACTGGGGAGTCACTAACAGCCAGCCACAATAAGTAAATACATTGAACATAATAAGGCCAAGAAATGATGGTGGTAAGAGGTTTGGGGAAACGTCTTACCACCAAGGTTAGACTTACCAGGGACTCTAGGCCCCCGATGGCATCGCCAAACGTGCAGGACATGGGAAGGGTGTGAAAAGTGTTAAAAGGCCCAAAATAATGCTGTAGAATAAAAAGTATAAATTTTCAGTTTTGATAACTTTTCAGTTGCAGTAAAAGGTATCACGTCACAACACGACGGGAATAACGCCGTACGACAATATGCCGCGGGGATACGCCGTAAATAAAAATGCCGTTACGTACGTGAAAACGCCGCACGTATAAAACGCCGCGAGCGTTTACGGCTTATGCAATAACACTGCAATGCAATAATACCGTAAAAATAAAAAAAATATATGGTTCCTGAGCAAACGTTTATTTGAATTCATTTTTTAACAGTCCTTCAATAAAATTCATTAAATAAAATATAAATAAACACTGAGGGTTTAAAAATTGCTTACACAATATTAAAAAAAAATGAACTTTGTAGTTTCAACTTCACCCCTTCCCCCCCCCCCCCCTCCTTTACGTCGTCAGCTCTTGTTGTTTTGTTTTTATTTTTTTATTTCGAAGGGGGTACATACATAAGCTCTAGATAATGGGGTTTGTTTGACATCCCTGTAATGTTGGCACAGTGGCAACCCGGAACACTGCACTGTGATTAATGACCTAGTCGGCGCTAATGGCCTAGCTGTCGACGCGTGGCCCCCTACATTTCTGATTGCTGCCAGAGAGGTACCCACCACTACCAGATGTGCGGCAGGTGGTTGTGTAGCCAAGAAGATTCTCCTGCAGAAAAAGAAAAGATTAGGGTCGCAAAAAAGGCTATGATTTAAAATTTCCGCGTTTTTGTAAAAGGGAGAGGCCGTCTCTAGCTAGACGCAAAAGCTACGTTCTTCTTACTTCCGGTTTCAAAAGCAACGGTCGCAAGCAGGGGCATACTGGGAGGGCCATTTAGGACCGGGAAATGGTGTACGGAGGCCCCTCTGTTGTGGTATTTTGTAGAAATCAGTCATCATGAAAAAATTGCCAATAGATCCCCAACAGGATCTCGGAGCAGAGGCCTTCCGTTTTCCCGTGTGGCCAGTACGTCCCT
Source organism: Lithobius niger (assembly GCA_023313725.1). Lineage (NCBI taxonomy): Eukaryota > Metazoa > Arthropoda > Chilopoda > Lithobiomorpha > Lithobiidae > Lithobius > Lithobius niger. The sequence goes on from JAHWFP010133872.1 coordinate 15,093, forward strand.
GGTCGCAAGATCAACGGTCGCAAACACAATGTACAGATCGGTCGGTTTCGATAACCGAACCGCGAATTTCGGTTTTCATAAAAACCGCCTGTCCTTAAAATTAACCGTTTCGTCGGTTTTTGGAAGACTCGTTGCGTTAACGATGAGCGGATGTAAGACAGCCCTGTTTGTACAGCCATCGTCGCCTCCTTTCGTACAATCGCTTACTGCATGCACCTGACTGAGGTCTACATAGATGGCCGGCTAAGAAGTCCTTCTATTCACTGTTTGCTCAGTGAGCCAGGATTCCAGTCGGCGATCAAATGAAGACGAAATACATCAAAACAAAGTGCAGTTTGGATTTTTTTTCTGTAAAGTCACAAAGATTTATTTATTATAATTTGTTGCTTTTGAAAAAAAATGCACACAAGTTGCTGTGCTTATTGAAGTTTTTTTGGTGTGTTACTGATAACAGAACGTTTTAGGCTAAGCTTTAAATTTGCGATACACTATTTTTTTTTAAAGAAACATTGACAATGTTACGGCTTTTACCCTCACTTGTCCTCACGTTTGGCGATGCCTTTGGGGACCATGGTAGGTTTAACCTTGGTGGTAAGGCATTCGTGACCCCAACCCATTGCCAACCAATTTTCGTCTGTAGCCGGGCTATCGTCTTCGTTTTAAACACCTTAAAATCCCAAACTTGTGTAATTTTTTTATTTATTTTTTAAACTTCGGTTGGCAGTCAGTGACCACCAGGTCCTTGCCTTCCGTTTGCGTTTGCAACAAACTTATTATTATTATTATTATTATTATTATTATTATTATTATTATTATTCCTACTTATGATATTTCTTTTTGGCAAAATGCACACAAGTAGATGTACATAATGAAATTATTGTTATAATGTTTTTGTGTTCCTCATAACGGAATGTTTTTTGTTTGTTTGTTTATTATGATAAGTAGCTGTTTGTTTTGGTGAGCCTTTATAACTTGAAATACCGTATAAATAAAGATAGAAGTTGGCTTCTATAATCTAACATAGGCCTAATTGTTTTTCGTTTGCTGAATGGCTGAGCCCACCCCTATAAATAGGTAGGAAACAATTTTAAGGTTTCCGAAAACCCGAAACCGAAGCGAAACCGATCGAGGTTTTTGCAGAAAACTGAAAACCGAACCGAAACTTGAAAACCCAAATACGACCCATCCTAAAGCAATGGTCGCAAGATCAAAGGCTTCGGAAAAAAGAAAAACGCCCCGATGAGGCCGATGTTCCATTACTGACGTCACGTTGTGGAATGGAATATCAATCGCGAACAAATTTTGATGAGTGTGTGGCAACATCGTTGAGCCAGTCGGGTGACTTCAGCACTCAGTGTTTTAGGACGTTTTTGATAGATTGCCGGGAACGACATCGTCTTTAATATTGCTTAGGGCATTACACGCGTTCGTATTAAGCGACGTCGCCAAAACCTGATATCAGCAGCTGTTCAATGCATTACCGGATCAATCGTTGGCGGGTCGTAACCCTTTCGTTCCCTGATGTACTTTGTAGGACGGTCAGCGATATACAGACAGGGTGTGCCCGTTTGCCGTATACAAGCCATTACTTGTCTTTGCTTGCACACCTGTTTTCTTGTTAAGTGTGTTACGTCTAGCTATGATTGGCAGCCCGACAAACTTAGTAGCAAGTTCAATTCACTCATTAACACTTTTTTTTACCAACTATGGTAAGCGAAAAAAAAAAAAAGAAACGAATCAAAAAAAATATTCGAAATATTAATTGCTGTACCGCAGACCTCATCACAGCTGCAGTAACTTCCAAGCGGTCGTGACAGCTTGGAAGGACGCGGGTCGTGAAAAAAATTATGATATTTTTAAAGAGTTTCATTACAACCGCAAGTGTAAAGGTCCTCTGCGAGCGAGTGATGAATTAGACACCAACTCGGCCAATTTATGCATTACAAAATGAATCCACATTTTGGGTAGAATTGATCGCATTGTGATGATAGCTCAGTGGGCGATTCAGTTGTGGAATTTTAAAATTACAAAATAATGGAGATAGTAATAAAATACCAATTAATTTGCAACCGAGGGTAAACAAGATTAAGGAATGCCTACTGATAGGCGGACAAATAACCACAAAGAAGTCAAAATGAACAGGAATTTTTTTTTATTCCAGTTTGCATTTGATTCCGTGGCCGTGTGAAGTAAAGCGCTGATTATTAGAATTCGTAACATGTAATCAAGTAAAATAGAATGTTAGGCTAAAAAATCAGAACCGTTTTCAAATAAAATGAGAAAAGCGAACTCACAAAAATCACATCCTGGGCAATAATAGGTTGAAGAATAAATAAGACCCATAGTCAATGAGACGAAACTGAAATCAGTTTTTTTCTGATTGACCATAGGTTTCATTTATTCTTCAACCCATTATTAACCAGCAACTCAGATGTGGAATTAATTCGTAATTTTAAAATTGCACATCTGAATCGCTAACTCGAAAACTCGAGCCAACTGTATGTCTTCTTGGACGATTGGGGGAGGGAGGCATCACCCCCCCCCCCCCCCCAATCGCTGCCGCCCTTTATAGGAGCAGCTATCAAAACTGATAGAACCGCATACAACGTAGTACTGGGTAGGGGTTGTGGAGGGGGAGGGGGATGGCAGAAGAAACATTTCGACGTGAGCAGAGCAAATGCTGTGGACGTAATCTGGTTGACTATGGATCTTTTAATCCCTAGCCCTATTTGTTACTAGGGTGTGTTTTATCCTTTAATTTTCTCATTTCACTTGAAAAGGGTTTTGATTTTTTAGTGAAACGTCGTAATTTTTAGATATGTTTGTGCATATGTTTGTGTTCGGTTTCAATTATTGACTTCGGATCTGGTTTCGGGTTTACATGCCCGGAAAACCGCGGTTTCGGTTTCGGTATCAGTTTTTAACATGCTTTCCCCCACCCGTTTTTTTAGTTTTTTTTCTGTTACAGTAGTTAGCCTACGTTTCCAACTAACTTCTACTTTCACTTTCAGCAGCGTCATTGCCAGTGGGCCTAGCTGTGTCACTACTGTTTACTTTTTATGACTATAGGAGCTGTGGTGTCATTTATACGTAGAAAATGATAATTATTTAAAAATTTAAAACAAATCACTCTTTGATTTTTCCAACACGGTATGAAACACCAACACAAACTCCGAATCGGTTTCGGTTTTCAGTAAAAACCGAAAATTCTGTTTCGAATTTGGTTACCGACCCATCCCTACTTTTGAATGTTGCTAATTCAGCAAAAGATGTAATCAATTTTGCCTGACAATTCCGTCGCAAACAAATAATCAATCCCAATAAATAGGACAAAATCAGTTTTGTTCAGCAACGACTATGCTTGGACGGATTCGCCTAATCACTGCCGACGTACGGACCTTTATCACCGTCAGGGACTGATCCAGCAATACGCGAATTGGGTGGAAACATCCTTACCACTTCCTTACGAAAATTTTTGATTTTTCGTAGGAATTCGACTCCCGACCTAATTTAATTAAGGCAAGGACGTAGGACGTGCGACTGATTTTCATCATTTAAATGGAAGTGGCAATAATTAAAACAAAAAAAAAATGTTTCGTTTTTAACATTAAGGCCGACCGCGCACTGACGACTTCGCCGCACGGCCAGGTCGCTGAAGCCAATGAGAATGCTTACCGTTTATGTAAAACCACGCACTAATCATTTTCATTGGCTGCAGCAACCTGGCCATGCGGCCAAGTCGCTCAGTGCGCGGGCGGCCTAAGCTACTACGGTAAAATCCTGGATACCTGAATATTTTTCTGAATATAATCCTGAATATTTTCAGCCGATGTGCGACAAGCTTTTTACGAAAAAAACGGCTTGCAGGAAAGAAGAAAGATTTTGTTGGTTGCATAGAGATGTGAGAGTAGAACTTGCCTTATGAAAAATTTTCAATTATTTGGATTCATGAATAAGATACTAGCACTAACTTGTGTTTTTCAGGACCTTTTTTTTCTTTTTTTTTTCTTCATCACTTGTGAACTACATTCTATCATCTTGAGAATAGCACCAGTCGAAAGCTATCGAAAGAAAAACTCAATTTTTTTAAAAAATATTTACAGACTGTTTATTAATCCAGAAAGCATCCCGAAATCCGTAGGACTTGTATGGGTTGAATAATATTTACATTACATTCAGTTACACATGAATGCGGTTGTTGGTATACATCTAGACACATGCTAGTGTGTCGCCGCCAAGTAACAGTAGATCATCCCATTGTAGACATCCGATTGTTAAAAAATGATTGTTAATGGTAAAAAGGCGGCCTCACTAGCAGACATGTGTCTGTTAAATGTAAGCAACTAAAAGCATATTTTGGTATGTTGAGGATAAATCCCAATGCGACAGAAATCTTTCAAATTGTGGTAAATGTAAGGGAAGGTGCAGGGATAAAGAGAAAATAAAAGTTAAAGGATGAGTGTCCGCCATTCATAGAGAGAAAGATGCGACAATAAAAGTGTTTTTATGTTACTGACGAGCTAGTAACTAGCTAGTAACGCTGGCCCATGTTAAATCCCATAGACTCGTTGCTCACGACTAGTGAACAACTGGGAAGGCCTACTCAGCTGAAAATTTACGCGCAAATGCACGGTGATCTGAGCATTGTCCTTTTGTTGGTTTGGGGCTTGAAGATGTCAGGATAAATGCGTGGTAGGGCTTTGAAATTAGGAACCAATGGCTAATAGGGTTAACCTTGGTGGCCTTCCCTGGTTGAATGATATCACTACATTCAAAGGCCCATCCTTTTTGGAAACTTGACGGCTTTCAAACCAGTTTTGGTTTTGGGTGGATATTTCCAACCATAAACATAAACATAAGAAGCATAATAACAAAAAAGCTGATTCTTTGAAACACTATTTTTACAATATCTATATTATTATTTTGTTAGTCAGTTTTTATTTAATAACCAGTTCTTTACTTCTTTTTTATGTTTAAATCCTGTTAAAGACATAAGTGTATTGGGTAGTTGATTAAAAGTCCAAGGATTTTAATATTGCGTTTGAATATTCCTCATTCCATAACAATTTTTCGCTAAAGGTGCTTCAAACCGCAAACTTTTAATTCTTAAATATGTTTTTTTTTTGTACATTTTTACTTTGTGTTCAAATTTAAAACAATTATTTAAGATTATTACGTAATTCTTATGATTTTTAACATTTAGTATTTTACGTTCTTGAAATAGTTCACTGGTTTAAATAGAGCTTTAACTAGTTTGTTATGTGTTCTGTGGATTTTATCTAGGATATGATACTAGAATGCCAAAATCGGTCAATTTTTGATGAACTTATCACGAAAAAGACGAAGCGCACGCAGAAAAAAAAGAGGGTGAATCGTTTTGCGACGTAGCTTGGCCCGTCGTGCTTGTTCTGCCGCCGGGCTGGTCACCTGTGTCCACTCCTAAATTCGAACGCCAGTGTGGTGTCCATCCCTCCGGCTCTAACAGAATCTGACAAGTAACCCGCAGTAACAAATTACGATTTAAATAGTTTGCTCCACAATTTGGGCTGAATCTTGGGTTCGTTTCGGACCGGTCGTCTCGTTTACCTTCCTGACCTGTCTGATGACTGGACGGGGTGACACAAGGTTCTTCTGCAGCACCGGATTCCTTCACCAACGGCGGACAGATTGACCTGCATGTTTTTAGAAGGTTAGCAAATGTGGGAGAGCCGGTTTGGAACTAAAGCGGACCGAGAATCGTGAATCAAGATAGGGTGGTGAATTCAATAAAATTTCTAACATAATTTTCGTGTATACGAAAATATAAAACGTCTAATACAGACGCTACAATTCATTTAGTCAGTATACTCACTATCAGTCATCCCCGGCTTCGCCCGGGGTTTGGTCTCACCCGTGGTTGTTTCCCAGTTCTCAGTCGGTGTGACATGAACGTAGCCTGCGACAGGCAATTTTTCTTCGTGTTACATTTCCTTTATCCTCCCATTCTCTCCCCTGCCCCCTTCTCCTTCCCTCCAGTCATTTCTTTTCCCTCTTCCTCCTTGTGGTACCGCCGTTAAAATGTATTTAGTCACTAGCAGTCGTACCCGGCTTCGCCCGGGGTTTTGTCTCACCCGTAGTTGTTTCCCAGTTCTCAGTCGGTGTGACCTGAACGTTGCCTGCGACAGGCAATTTTACTTCGTGTAACATTCCCTTTTTCCTCCCATTCTCTCCCCTGTCCCGTTCAGTGACTATTTTAAGCCTTGTCAGGAACCTTGCCGGTCAGGAGATGATAAATGCATTCACGTCCTTAGGAGGCAAGAGTTTTCATGTTGAACTCCTCCTCCCCCCCCTCCCCCCCACCGCTCCCAACAAACTTCCCTGGTACGCCACTGACGCTATTATTACGTGCAGTCTTTCTCAACGTGTCGCTTTCTGACATGACATATCTGGTGTACATTTTAAACTTAGGATGAATACTTAATTGAAATAGTTGGTTCAACGTTCTCCGCTGATTTATTTCGTGTCCGTTTTAAAATACCACGACCACTATGAATTTCGAGTCGTGATTCCTACGCTCATAAGTCGAGTCTCAAGCGTCGTTTGAGCACTCACGAAGTGGCAGTTTTACCTTTAAACATATGTATACACTCATTTGTTTTATGAGCCATTTCCGCGTTATTTTTTTTTGTTCTTCCTTGTGAAAATTCTTCTTAGGAATTTGACAGTCGTGGGCTATTCGCTTCAACGTCTACCAATGTCAAGGTTACGAGTCCTATTATACAGAAGTAGTTTTGCTTTCCCTAGCTATAGTAATAGGCCTGCTCATCCTTGTGTCTCATTTAAAAGAGACAATCGTTTCCGTGTCATCCACCCCACTTCAAATGGTTGGTTTTAAAAACAAACTGGGAAATGGGTTTAATTCTTCTTCTTCTTCGTCGTCGTGACTTCTCGAGTGTCATTCTTCTACTGCGGCGTAATACGCAGCCTGGTAATCACCTCGGTGATGGTGCCTCTTTCCTTGTGTTCATCTTACCAAAACAATTTAATTAAACCTTTTCCACTCTTGCACTACGCCTGAAATGAATTGTTAAATTTTGATGGTGAGAGTTTGTTAAAGAGGGTGAGTCAGGCGATTGGCTTGAGCACTACGTTTATTAACCAGTTAAACAGTACTAGAGTGTTGGTGCAGTTGCCCACAAAGGTCAAGAAAGGACCCTGGAAGGTCGCTGATAGCCCGTCTAAAAGTCGTTAGGTGTAATAATGAAATGCACGAAACAGGTGTAGTTTTTTTTTTTTTTTTTCAATTAAATTCTTTGAGCCTTAAGTCAGCCGAAGCAATTTAATGCTCGTATGGCTGTACCGGCTCAATTTTGAACATTACCAGTCTTTTTTGAGAAGAAGAAATATGTGGTAAAGGGAGGAGCCAACCCGGGGATTTGAACCGGGAAACCTCCGATCATCGTAGGGACCGGAAGATTGTCCAGAATTTGCCAGAATTATTCCCACAGCCACTGAAGGAGCACGATAGACTCTCACGCTGTCCCGGCAGGCAGTCCTGGCGGTGATTTTGCCGTGGTCCCCTTTCCTGGGGTTAACGAGATCCGCAAACCTCCAGCAACCACATCTCTTACCGCTCAGCCACGATGATAACTGAAGTAAGAAGTAAAACTAAAGCTATTTACAATTTAAAAAATATGTATATAATAATAATAATAATAATAATAATAATAATTGTAATAATTACAAACAAAAACGTCAAGTGTGCCGTAAAAAAGGGGTTATATGATTGAATTTTCACTTGTTGAAA
>JAHWFP010133872.1:39779-65340 GCA_023313725.1 Lithobius niger
GCTCGAGCTCTCACAGCCAATAGAGCTATCTCAATCGGCTGCGAGTCGAAATCGAAAAGTGACATCTATCGGCATTAATTTCTGCGTGTTCCAGCAAAACAATGGCGGTCTCCGTATCGTGTTTTGGTGATGCAATCATTAAATTGTTGTATCGGACGTAAGTAACGTATTCTTACCGCAGTTCTTGTGTTTAGTTATTCTGTAAGTGATCCAAAAGTAAAGCATGCATGTCAAAATGGATGTAATTGCCCTTTAAATTCGAGCCAACATTCACTTGGTTTGGAGACGAAGAGGCTGACCACTGGGCTGTGGATGTTCGTGTTGCACGGGGTGCCCTGGAGCAGGGTTCGTACAACGCAGCACCATTATTTTTGAAGTATTTTCAGGTTTACTTATTTTACAATTTCCAGTATATTTCCACTATACTGTAAATGTAGCTTTATCGATCGTCCAGTAGAATCTAAATCTTTAAGCACAAAGATCCGGACATTCCCCCCCCCCCCCCGGTACGGACGACACATGCAGAGAGAAATGGCGGGCGGGGTGCGGTGTTATTTCCGGAACCGGAAGTGCTCCGACTTTTCAGAAAGCACGCGAAAACGAAAATTCTCGACGACGTTAACCTCATTAAATAAATAAAAGTGAAAATAAAACTTGTAAAACTAAACCTTTACAAAGCAATTACGACAAATTTGTTTTAATTGCAGGATAAAACCGTTAGTTTAGCTAGAATGAAAAATTCAAGTATTTTCCCGTGTCAAAATCAAATTTCATGTATATTCCAGTACTTTCCAGTGTAGAAATTTTTTCCAAATATTTTTCAGTATCTATTCGAACCCTTGGAGACCCCTCACAAAACTCGCGATGCGCCTTAGGATTTTTTTTTTTTTTTTTTATCTCCGGTCTATTTATGAAGGCGCCTTTACTCAAAGGGTTATGCTGGGCCAATGAAAACATTGTATAACATTGGCGTGTGAATTTTCTTATTCCATATTTTGACTTCAAAACAGTTGAATGTTACACTTCCCACCAACCCCTATACGTTTAAAACATCACCACTTTTTTTTCCGTTTTAAATTACCTCCAGCAAATCCGCGTGCGTTTACGATTTTGGGATTATCTAACTGTCAGCCTTAAGCCGTAAACCATGCCAACCGCTATACTAAGTAAATCACGGATGCAAAATTGTCAATTTTTCAAACCACCCATGCAGCTTCAAGCCTTATTCCCACGTTTAACAAATTAATTACAGTTATCAAAGTGACACCTTAATGATCGATTCCTTCTAAGCTCCCTTGCTCGCCGAGTATTTTACGCTAAACATTTCCTGTTCATACCACGAAAAATAGGCCATCTCGCACTTAGATCTAATATTAAATAGGAAGATTCGACCTCCTTATTTATAGGCTTATCTATGGAGCTGTTAGTGTGGTTTTTCCTCCCGTTAGAGATAACAAGAAACGAAGGTCGTCCTCTTTCTGTGGTCGTGAACGCAGTCTCTCCTCGCTTTGTTTTTATTTATTTTTTCTCCTCCCCCCCGATGTCCTATTTCTCATCATTTATCTGATCGGATTTCGATGTTTGGCTCATCGCCTGCTTACTCTCTCACCATAAACCTTGCGGAAAAGGCATTGTATGTCGTCTTCAAACCATAAAATGGCCTTAGAGGTCAAATTTATTACGCATCTCTACCTTGCTAACGGTTTTATCCGTGTCTGTATAGTGCGAAAAGACAAACAAACATTGGACGGGTGTTTCCGCCATACCGTTCAAGGTTGATGGGGGCAAGGTTGCAAGAAAGTTAAAGATGAACAAAATTTATGAGTGAGGTTGTTGTAACTTTTCTGTATACTTAGAGGCGTGGAGAAAGTGGGGGAGGGGGGAATAATTTTACGTGTGGTTAGACTTTAAACGCTTGTAAAAATGATGACTTGTAGCGGTTGTAGTCGCTATAAATTTCGGAAATGGGGGAGGGGCATGGTTTTAAAAGCCACCAAAAACATGCAGAACATAAAAAAAGTAACTAAATTACGAAGTAGACATAGAGCATTAAATACTTGCTTTGTTTTATAATCATAGTAAAGTGATATGAGTAGAATCTATGTAGTGTGTAACAGGGACGACGCTAGAATCACTTTACTGGGGAGGCGGCAGTAGGGCAGCAATTTTAGCCAGGGGGGGCGAACCGAAAGGTTTACTCTCCCCCCCCCCCCCAAAAAAAAAAAAACAAGAATAAAAGTAAAAATAACACTTGCAATTCTCTGTCTCACACCGAACGTTCTTAGCTGTTTCGCACACCATTTTTTGGGCAATGTTTTTAAATCCAGATGAAAAAAATATTATTTTTACAACTCACACAATAAGAACTAGGCTCCATTGATGTGTCTTTCTGTCGCTGTGAAAGAAACTAACGTAGTTTTTTCTTAATAATTAACATGAATTTTCTTCGTTTATACCTTTGATTTTTGTCTGATGGCTGGGGGGGGGAGTGCCAAGGGGGGGGCAAACATTTAGGGAGGCGGCCGCCCCCTTTCGCCCCCTCCCCCCCTTAACGTCGTCCCTGTGTGTACATACAGCGTATGTAATGATGAGAGGGCGACAAGAGTCATAGGGGTAGCCCTGCTACATGGCTGGGTTACCTTATATAGGCTGTATTTTAACAAGAATCATGCACGCCACTAATCATCCAACTAATGATAATGACTAAACAGGTGCCGAGGTGTGCCCTGGTGAGCAACTGAGGATGGAGGTGTGCTCCAACACTCCATCGACAAAACAAATTGTTCCGTCTATAGGACTCGAATCCAGGATATCCCGCTTACCGTCTGTTTCTTTTCCATCGAGCGATTTAGCGCGAACATGAGTATCGTGCAAAGTCAACGTCCATATTACGCATTGCACACATTACGTGTGTTCCATTTCCGTACAGGAATATTGAAGTGAATTGCGCACCATAACGATTTGTTGTGCTAAATAGCTTCACGAAACGAAACGTACGGTTACTTATCTGTCAGCTGTTGTATTGGAGGTTGCAGCACTTGGGGGAAAAGGGGGGGGGGGGAAGTTGCGAGCTCCTGGATTTGAAGTCTCGGGTGGAGACAGGATACCACGAAACTTGTCGAATTCCCTCCTAATAAGAGTCATGGGATATCCATTTGAGGCATACTTGTATTGGATGCGGTGAGCATCCTACAGACTGAAACAACTGATGGACCTTTTTTGATTTCACCCCTTAAAATACCTCTTACCTCTTACCCTGGGTCTCATAGCTGGGGTCAAAAATGACCCCAGGTCGGGCTTTTTTTTACCTAATTTCAATATTTAAAATTTATTCTCAGAGTTCATCTTTGGTGATATTTCATTTGAATAGTTTTCCAAGGTTTTCATACAAAAACCAAAATGTTTTAGATTGAATGTATTGTTTGAATTTCCCTTCAAATCATTTTGGGTCAAATTTGACCCCCACAGTAGGATTCATGTAAAATAGTGAACACAAGCTACACCACATGTGAAAAACTTTTCTAGAAATTCTGATGCAAAAGTATTAACTGTATTCTTGAATCCAGTGACTGATTGATTTTTCCATATTTGTTCATTTTTTTGTGTGTCCCTTTTGTTACTGTTCATTTCCGATGCTTTCCAATTTTTCAAAAAGTGAAAAATTTGTTTTTCAGTTATATTTTTAGCCTGAATAAAGTGAAGTTAAATTCAGCACAAAATTATAATTTCTAGTGAATTTTCCATTAATTTCCATGTAAGAGACTCCTTTACAACGTTTCGGAATACTGACTTTTGATTATTTTATTTTTTTTTAATTATGGCGTCGGACTTGACCCCCCATCTATGGAACCGAGTCAAAATATCCACCTATAAGACGTAGGGTTAAGCAGCAACGGTGGGTGTGCCGACTGGAATTGAGTGGTGCGCGTCGTCTGAGAAAGAAGGTTTGATGTAGAACAAGTATTGTGTTTTACTTGCATTTGTGGGGATTCTTGCCAGTCAGGAGGTTAACACCATTCAACTTACCATTGACATACAATTTAATTTGAAGTTTGCTTACCGGGCGGCTATAGAGCAGTGACATTTGCCGCCGTATTGGCACCAGTATGGGTTTTGGGGGGCATAACTACAAGGTGCACTACATAAAAATGGAGGGAAAAACAAGGGAAGAGCGGATTTCTTACGCTTAAAATAACGTTGCTTTCTCCAACAACAAAAATCGCGCGTTTTAGGTATAAGAAATCACTCTTCACAGCATCGGCTTCAGTATGACGCCCTTCTGTTTCTCTCTGCAGTGCCCCTTGCAGCTAACCCATTAAGGTTCCAGCATAGAGTTATATACAATAATACTACGTCGTGTCACTGCTCTATAGTCTGTTCTACATTATGTTTGCATAAAGCTATCTGTATGACGCTGCGTTTCCTTCCACTACGAATGCAAAAAAACACGTAAATATCCAACTCGTAGACTCTTAACAGTGACTGTGTAGACTCTACAAGTGTGATATCCGCACGTTTTTGCACTCGTACTGTAAGAAAACGTGGCGTCACACAGTCAGTTTCCTGTAAACATAATGTGGAACAAAGTATAGCTGCAGTACCGAGTCAGACCTTGGCTACAGTGTCCTGCCTTAGAAGATGTGCTACCCTTCTCAATGGTGCAAGAATTTTACACGAAAAAACGAAAGCAAATTGGTTCTGGCCTCCACAGAAATTATAGTAACACTATTATTAGTGATTTTGGCTTCATCAAATTAATATTGTTTAAACAATATTAATTTGATGAAGCCAAAATCACTAATATACAAATGTTTAAAACACAGAAACATAAAGAAAATAAAACTCGATATTTCGCTCGCTAACCGGGCGAAATTTCCCAAGAGGACGAGAAAGTAGTCAACAGGCAACGTTATCAATATCTTCTAAAATTAGATCGGTAATTTCTTGCTTACCCCAGTTGAAATAGTTCGATAAAACAGTACAGATACATTGAATCTTAGTCAAACTAAACAAAAAAATCTGCAGTAAATGCTAAGGGCCTCATAAAAGCTGCAATTTGCACGTATGGATTTTTTTTCCCACCGTGTTACAAATGATTGAATAATTCGTTTTTAATTTACCGAATAGAAAATATAAATTAACAAAAGATACCAGCAGCTTGATCTGTTTTTTTTTTTTTGTTTGTTTTGTTTTTCTCTGACAAACACAGCTATTGTGTGCGCGGCGTTTCTTGAGTACTGCATGTATTTTATGATCGGATACGTTTTCCTGGAGGGGGCGGCTTTAATCGACGGCCGCCATTGTTTTTGTAACTATTTTGGCTATCAACAAGGCACTCCGATACCAAAATAATACAATCGATTATTTGTTTTCATTCTGGGGCGAACTCAAGATGGGCCGCGAGCACTATAGTAATTACGCAGGAAAAACACACTGGTCTAAACCTTCTTTTGCGAAAAATTTTTCCTAATGTGTAAGTTGCGTGATCGTGATTGTGTGTTTAAAAAAAAAAAACCAGCAATGTGTGGTGTTGGACGATTTTAATTACGTGGTCCTACCACGTTTTGCAATAAGGCATTTATAATCGTTACGAACGTAGGTGAATGTGATGCTGTAAGGGTTAATCTCAAAAAAAGGAAAGGTTAATCGACTATTGTTCTACCTTGCTGCACGCGAAATTGTAAATGTTCCTGGGATGTAGGTTAAGTTCATTGATAACGAATGGCTTTTACGTAAAATTTTTACCGCGGCCTTTTTCTTTCGTCCGTAAGAGAGAACCCGCAATTCGGTTTTACGACATCCTGTACGTAATTGAGAAATTAATAAAGCACAAACTTTGTTTTCGTCGTTTCCATTGTTTTAAGGTCGAGAAAAGGTGAATGTCTGAATCGAAAGTTTTGTGCAGTAAAACAGAAAGCTCTCTTGCTGCATCATTCAGTCACCATTGGCGTGGGAAGGGTTGTTTTCTTTTATGATAAATACATTACTCTGTGCTAACAAAAAGCAGAACGCTAAAAAGCCACTTTAGTGAATAAATATATACAGCAAGTGAACGACGAAATGACGACGTTTCGGTTCCAATGTCGGAACCGTTTTCAAGTGAAAGGTTTAAAAATGATGTCAAACAGAAAAAAATGAATAAAACAAACAACAGAACAGGTGGGTCATGGTTCTGATCCTTACAGCCTGGTCTTAAGGATATTAGGTACCATACTAAATTAAAAATTAAAAATTAAATAAAAAGTCTGTACCATTCGAAAGTACTCTGTACTCTCCCCTCAAAATTTTATTCCTTACGTCTGAGCATTAATATTTATTATGTTTGCACAGTGGAACATGTAAATTCCTATGATTCGCTCGCTCAAGAGAGTTACCAATCTAGTTAAAATAAATCCGCGGGAAAAAACACTGAAAACAAATACATGAAAGATGAAATTTAAAAAAAGGCAAAGGGAAAAAGCCTGATGAAAAGCATAGGGGGAAAATGCGATGTGAAAAAAACAAAACTTAAAAATAAACTCAAGTCTTTCCCCGATGAAATTCGTCCACTACCTGATAGGATTCTAGCCCAAGCAAACACCACGACAAAGCTAAAAAAAACAAACGGCATGTATTTTTTTTTATTGTAATGAAATCGTTCAAAATTGGTTTTGATGTTGTTTTCCTTCGATTTTTTCCCCATGATCTTTGTCCGTGTAGCTGTTTTCCCTCACCGTAAGATCCTTCACGGACAACTGTACGTTAAGTGCTCTTTATCGAATTTCGTCCTGTAAATTGGACTCGGCGTCACTGTTTTAGGGCACGTTTACGCAACCACTCGCTTTTGCATTCTCGCAGCTAGAATCTTGAAATCACCTCAAATTCCAACATGGCGGCGGTTTTATGTCTGCCGCCTCGCAACGAAAACAGCAAATAACGTGAGTTCAGAAGCGTTTGGGAAAATTGTTTCGTCATGAGGAATTCTTTATATTATTATTGACACGGATTATAAGACTGCAAGTATTTATTCTAACGATGTCGCATTTAGCTAATTCATTTAGCGTTGTTACCATGGCAATGTCACCTTTGCCATCGCGATTGAGTTCTAGCTGCGAGAATGCAAAGGCGAGTCGTTGCATAAACGCGCCCTAACGGTTTTCATGCTAAAATAGAATCTGAACTGTATAGACAAATTTCTTTGCGTCAAGAGAAAAGGATAAGATCGCAGAATTCTCTGACTGAGAACACTGTTTCAACATCCCCTGTAAACATCTTTATACGAATGCTTCCTATTAATGAATGTGATAAACGCAGAGATATGAAGGAGTAGACACAAGTTACGTTTGTTTAACATCCTCATTGCTCCGAGTATTAGTAAATGCGGCGAATGAGATAAACGCGAAGAAGTGAAGGAGGCACAAGTTATGGTTTGTTTTTGAACTGAAGCCTTGCAAACGCGAAATGAGCGAACCGGGTGATGAGGGGAAGGAGTTGAAAAGCGCGAAAATCAGGACAAACGTCAGCATTTATCTAAAATTATTAAAAACGTATGATGTGCGTGTGTACGTCTGTGTGTTTTGTGTGCGTGTACTTCTACTCCTCTTGAACCAAGGCACCTACAAAGATGGGCGTTGGGCCGAATGAAAGGTAATTAAATTCGCAACCGTTTGGCCTATTTTTGTCACTGCAATTTAATTTTATCATGTGAAAAACACTGCAAAAATAACGTCAAAGTTTTTTGACCCTCTTGACGTCATAGTTTCTTCATGCAAAGTTTATTATGGCTGAAACAACTTTTCCTGGTAAAACTATGACGTCATGAGCAGGCGTGCTGCGGAGAGATATGATGGATGAACTGAGAGCAATAATTGCAATTAGTTTGCGTCGAAAAATTCAGTACATCGATTTTGTAATGCTCTTGGAATCAAAGAAATTACAGGAAGCATGGATCGACGCCAGTGGAGTGAGTGATGCGAACAATATGGCTGGTTTAGCTTTAAATAAGTAAATTCCGTATATGATTGACATTCGTTGATGTGCGCGCATTACTAAGTGCGAGCCCGAAAAATCTGTGAACTTGAAATTACTTCTTCGTTTTTCTTTTGGGCGCGTGGGAGTTCTATCTGTTGATATACGAACTCCTCGAGCGAAGCAAACCGACGCCGAATGAGCGAGCATCAGCGTGGGGGAAGGGATAAGGGATAGAGTAAAAGCTATAATAAAGCTGTTTTGTGAAATAATACAGTTATTTTGTGGCTTCGCCTTAGTAAATTGGCTTTCTTGCGATTACCGAATGAAATGTACCTAACATAATCCGCCCTGCGTCACTAACTTCCAACAAGTTTCTCCTTCATCTGGAGGTCGCATACGAGCTATGACTGGTTAGACTGTGATTTGTTCAGAAACCTGTTGCAACATTTCTACCAGCATTTGTAGCATTTGTGGTCATCGTGGCTAAGCGGTGAGACAGCTCAGGTTGATAGCTGGAGGTTTGAACCCCTGGAAAGGGGATCTTGGCAAAGTCCCTGCCGGCCAGGGTAGCGTGAGAGGTTACCATGCTCCTTCAATGACTGTGGGAACCATTCTGGCTAATTCTGGACAATCTTTCGTCCCCCTACGATGATCAGAGGTTTCATGGATCGAATCCCCGGGTTGGCACCTCCTTTTACCAGATATTTCTTCTTGTCTAAAAAGTCTGGTAATGTTCAAAATTGAGCCGGTTCAGCCATACGGGTATTAAATTGCTTCGGCTGACTTAAGGCTCAAAAGAAATTAGTTAAAAAAAAACCCACAACTTTGAAAATGAACATTTGTTTACAAAACTTTTTTTGGGGGGGGGGGGCGGGGGGTATACTTCGTTCTAAAAAAACAACACCAAGTTTTGTACTATAATAATATTTCTCCAAAAGAAATTTATTAAGGACTAGAGGAAGCCCGTGCTTTGCACGGGGCCGGTCATGAATTAAGTTTACGGACACATTTCCCGGGACATTTTCCCCGGCACTGTTCCCGACGACGTGTAGGATTGATCGATTACTCATGCCTGCCTCCTCTTTCAATGCAGGTAGAATGGGAGAGCGTATTTGCAATTGGGCGCGAGGAGGGGAGAAGTTATTGTTCGGCCACTCATGCCTGCTTCCTGTTTCCATACACGTAGAGTGGGAGAGTGCATTTTCAATGCGGGCGCGAGGAGGGGAGAAGTGGTTTTCCTTTAGGCTTTCCTTTAGGCTTTCCTTTTAGCCGGCCTCCGATATTATAATAATGATTCCCGTATATCAATACCCTAACATCATGTAGGTTAATAAAACATACACATTTTTAAGTATGAAGAAATTCGAACTTGAATTCATTTCCTGAGTGTGAGACAAAAGGTAAGTGCAAAAGGATGGGCACGACTCTCGCTTCCTCTTCCTCTTCTTGTGCTCCCCCCCCCTCCCCTCCAAACTTTCCCTTCCCCACCTCTTTCTCAAGTCCATTTCTTAAGAAAAAAACATAACAAAAAAACCAAAACGTGCTTGGTCTTGACTTGACGGACTTTGTCCTTTCCTGGCATAACTAATCGAAATCCATTCAACAAACTCTTCCTCATCTCGTTTTCTATTTGTATTCCGGTTTTCCTTGAACGAATCTATGAAAAATGTTGCTTTGTGATCATTTGCATACGTTATAATGCGCGTGACTGGTATTCATAGCTGCTGATCCTGGTTTTTTTTTTCTTGTTTCATGGTGTAATTTGGTCGTCACTGTTTTTGTGTTTTTTGTTTAGGCGCTTGCTTCTTTTACTATACTCTAATAGTTGATGCTGTACGCAATTTGTGTGTGCATCCATTCTTCCGTGGTGCCTTTTTAGTTGTCACAAAGTCGAGTACTTTTTTTACAGGGAGCATTTAAAATTATCTCCCTTGCTCGTCACCAATTTTTTTTTAACTTCGTCCCGAAAACAATTACTCTGAGTGTATTACGAGGTGATGAAAGTTTGTTTTTCCACCTTTTTCATTTCACCGAGAACCCAATTTTTCGTACCGGTACCATATTTTTGCCCCTTGTACCACGATGGTGTATACCCGTTTCTCTAAATCCCGTTTCGCCGATTCCTGTTTCGACGAAAAATTGTTCCGTTTCCCCGAAAATAAAGCCTAATTTTCGGCGAAACGGAACAATTTAATTCCAAAACAATTTAAGAGTAAACAAATTTTATACAACGCTTGGATTGAAAGTCAGTTACGATACGGCATTGAAATTTATGGTTTAGCTTCAGAGTACATAATTCAAAGACTTCAAAATTTACAAAATAAAATAGTAAAAGTCTTGTTTGGAAATAAACTTATTAAGACAAAGGAAATTTACAAAATTCAAAAAATTCTGTCATTGCTCAAGCTAAGAGACCAAATATTAATAACAAAGAATTATTTTGAGAATAAACATAAAAGATATAATATTAAAAACAGCAAAGATTGAGGACAAATACAAGACGATGTGAGATACCAAGGTGGATAAACAAATATGAATTAAGAAATAAAAGTTACTATATGCCGTTGATATTTAACCGTTTAACAGAGGACTTATTAAATTATCCGAGTATAAAAATCTTGAAACCAGAATTAATTTTTTTTTTTACTTAAAGACTAAATGTAATAATTAGAAAGATTAAATACTGAACAGCAACAAAAAACTAAAAAGGAATTTAAGAACTTAACTATTATAATATTGTAATTATTAAATTTATTGTATATACCTTATTTATTTCATTTGTTTTTTCATGTTTTGTGTCTTGCTGCTCTTACAAGTTCTACATGAATTTCGAGCTTGCCTTATGCAATAAAATTATTATTATTATTATTTTAATTTTTATTATCTTTATTATGATTGACAATTGGTTTTGGCCAAGCTTTAAACTAACGACGCTTTATTTTATTATCTTTTATTATCTTTTATTATATTTTATTATATTTAAGACACATTGACAATGATACTCGGCTTTTCCCTCCACTTGTCCCTCACGTTTGGCGATGCCATCGGGGACCATTGTGTCCCTGGTAGGTCTAACCTTGGTGCTAAGGCATTCGTGATCCCAACCCAACACCATATATCCTTCCTCTGCAGCCGAGCCATCATCTTTATTTTAAACTCTTAAACTTACATAATTTATAATTTTTAGTTTTAACATCGAATGGCAGTCAGTGACCACCAGGTCCTTGCCATTCCTGTTGCATTTGCAACAAACTTATTATTTGATTCGGGAAAGTCGCTGCTGAACGCCAACCTCAGTCATGTCTCGTTGTAATTCTCGCAGCTGGCTAAAGATCTTAGCAAGCGTAAAAGGGCCAAGCGTAAAAAAATTCAACATATTAATTTCATGTGTGCACCCAGTCTTCCATAGCTCTTCTGCGGCTGTCGCCTGCTGTACAGAGTCGAGTGGTTGAGACAAGTGCTCTTCGAATTGCAATTCTTAATAGCGACAAGCCCATTGAAAGTTCGTGAACCTTATGCTATTTATGCGAAGTCAAGCCTCAAGAGGAATATGCATGGCTGCGTGTGGAGAAAAAGAAAGAAGAAAGAGATTGAAATGGTTTTCGTGACACTTAAAAACTGCGACATCTCTGCCGGAGGTCACTGAGCTGTCGAGATGGCGTTTACATGATGTAACCATCCCAAGCCGGATATTTGCATATGCAGAAAATTGTCGCTAAGGCTTTTGTTAGAAGCCAGCTGCTTGTGCGATGAGTTTTACAGATCCTATCTTCTTCTCAAGTGTTAAAGACGGAGAAAGCCAAAGTCTCAACAAAAGTTAAATAAATACAGATTCAACTATGGATGTTTCCTTTTGGCCGTGTCAGTATGGCTCAGCGGTTGGACCTCGGCCTTTGGTTTCAAAGGTCGTGGGTTCGACTCCTCGCTCAGGCTGTTTGACATGTAAGTCGACAAGGCATCGTAAATAGGCTTGCATCTGAATTATTTAACTCTTATTGAACCTTTGGCTTTCCGTGTTTAATCCCTATTTCACGTTTAAGTGTTCCATTCGTTTCACTTGGAGTGGCTAATAAGCGTCCCTCCAGAGGAGATCGGAAAGTGTATGTTTATATGTATATATGCACGTGTTAAATGCTGCCTATGGACGTTTCCTTTTGGCCGTGTCAGTTTGACTCAGGGGTAGTATCTCGGCCTTTGATTTCAAAGGTCGTGAGTTCGATTCCCCTGTCAGGCTGTCTGACACATAAGTTCAAAAGGCAACGTAAATAGGTAAGCATCTGTACTTATTTTCTTCTCAAGTGTTTATGAAACATATTTTTTTGTGTGTGTATAAGATCATTTGTATTGGTTTGACGGTTAATGTTCTTAACGATTTGTTTCAAGTTTTGGAGCGGTGAAGTATATGAACGATTATGAATTTTATTGCTGCGAATGAATGCGGGAAAACACACTAAAAACTCCAGTTTTGTAGGGATATATCTGAGTTATGCTCTAAGTCACTCGTCAGTTAATTCTGGACGACCACGCATTACTTACTTCCCATACAGCCTGTTCAGAATCTGTTTCTCAGTTTGTCTTCCCTCCAAAAACCAAAAGAATCTTTATTGTATTGTTCAATATCAATATTATTATAAAATTCATAATATTGTAACCATGAACTCGTCATGCCTACGACAGTGTGTAGCTTAGTGCCTTCTTAACAATACCTTGGCATCCCCACTCCAAAACCACCATTCCGTTCCCAGCTTATCCAACTAGTAAGTTGTGTTTTGATATTTTACAATTAGAAATTATTCCTCCCCTTTTCTTCGACGAACCCCATTTAAGTCAAAATGTCCCCAAAATATCATTTTAGATATTTATCCTCATCCCATTAGATATGTTTGTAGGCGATTAGGCATTGACAGGCGAGTATAGTTAACATCAACATCCTGAATAATAAACTTCATAGCCCTAACTACTATACTTGTAATTCTTTCACAAGCCATAATTCCGCCCGTAATCCAGGCTTTGGTGCTATAGAGCAGTGACACGACGTAGTATTATTGTATATAACTCTATGCTGGAGCCTTAATGGGTTAGCTGCAAGGGGCACTGCAGAGAGAAACAGAAGGATGTCATACTGAAGCCGATGCTGTTATGAGTGATTTCTTAGACCTAAAACGCGCGATTTTTGTTGTTGGAGAAAACAACGTTTTTTAAAGCCTAAGAAATTCTCTCTTCCGTTGTTTTTCCCTCCATTTTTATGTAGGGCACCTTGTAGTTATGCCCGCCAAAACCCATACTGGTGCCAAAATGTCACTGCTCTATAGTTTCTCTGTCGACTCAGATGCACTTAGTCTTGACTGGCCCAACTTAATATGCCGTGTCATAGACAGCCACCTTCAAGTTGCCCCAGTATAAACATAAACGTTCAACTCAGTGTAATCTACAGAGCAACTCAGTTGCCGTTGTGTTTCCGTCACGTGCTATGAGCGAACTAAATAGAATCAAGAGCTGGGTTGAATTTATATTGGAACTTATTTTTCTCTACACGCAAAGAAGTATAGTAACAGCACGTTGGCTCTTCTACGCATGGCGCCTCAAGTCATAAGGCCTAGAGCTGTGTAATTACTTATATTTGTGTTATTAGACCTACATTGGAGTAATAAGCCCTATAGTTGTGTAATTAGATTTATATTTGTATGATTAGACCTATATTTGTGTAATTATAGGCTATATAAGTTAGCCGTGGTTAAGGCGGTTAAGTTAAGTTAAGTTAAGGCGGTTAAGTTGGTTAAGGCGTCGATTTGTGTGATTAAGGCTTTATTTGAGTAATAATGAATTAGGACTTGTGTATTTGTGCGATTAGGCTTAGATTTCAGTAACTAGCCCAGTTGTGTAAGTAGACTTGTATTAATGTTATGTGATTAGACATACACTTGCCTGATTAGGCCTACATAGCTGTGTAGTTAAGACTTATATTTGTGTGATGGGCCTACGTTTGAATAATTAGACCTATAGTTTGAATTAACGAGTATTTCCTAAGCAATCTTTAGGGTTAACTGCAGGAAAACCAAAAGGACCAGTACGCAAAATCATTTTTCATCCAGGGCAAGAAGTGATAAGAAGAATGACCAGTTCTCTCCTGCAACATGTTTACATATTCGTTTTCGTCCAGCTGGGAAAAAAAAAATGAATGTTAGCGTTAACAAGTACCGTAACCAGGTTGTCATCTTCTTATCATGGATTGGTCGAGAGGCTGTAATATATGCTGACTGTACCGGCACCCGCTAACAACCACCGGTTATCTGTAACGATTAGTCGTTCTTATGAGGGACGAGTTTCTCCTGGATCAGGAAGGAATGCCGGGTGACTTTTGGATTTTAAACTTTTAAATTTGACTAGGGCGGCACCCCCTCTCCCGTTTGCATCTTAATACTGTGACACCTAGGGCAGTCTACCCCCCCCCCCCCCGTATTTGGCAGGTTTTATAGATCATTGTTGTGATTTCCCGTTTGCATATGAAAATACTGTGACGTCACTACATCTGGCTAATTATTGTTGAAGATCCTTACAAATTAAACACCATCGTTAGATCGTTAGCAGTCGTCGTCCACCGCCGAAGCCTCCGAGATACGGACTTCAATAAGATAAGGATTATCGAGACTTCCACTGCGTACAAACAACGCAAAAACTACCATCTTAGTTATAAAGATTTCACGTCTTCACATTTTCCATTTTTAGAACTGCAGTGACGTAGCTATTGAAGAAATACAACTGCATTTTTAGAACTGCATTGTTTATGCTGTTAATGGAAGCGCCTGCAGTCCAGTCTGCGTATTGTGACTCTTTCAACAAAGTGCTAAAACCATGTCCACTGCAAAGAGTACAACTACAGGCTTTAACGACGATTACGATCCATTGTGTTCCCGTACAAAACTTGCTAGATTATCACTGAAACTAGAATGTCTTCATTTTGTACTATTGTAACTGCATATACGCTCTGAACTCATGGCTACATTGGATTTATTATAGTGCTGTTTTAATTTGTTGACTACCACCCAGTTGGCCTTCATCTATTGTGTAGTGCGTGGAAAAAAAAAAGGATACGAAAAAAGACTCACACAATGCCTTGGTTCGGAATTGGTAGAGCAAGCTGTAGTGACCGCTAAAGCATAAAGTTACGTAACTGCTGGAGAGGAAATGGTTGGCATATATGACAAATTTTGCCTTTTTTTTCCCCCTTTTCATTATTTCTCAATTCTATAACTCTCGTTACGTTTTCGAAGACGTAATGGCAGTCAGAAATATGAATTTACTGAACGCTAAATTTTTAAACACGTTGAATTACAAGTAAACAAAGTTAAATTTGTGTCGCCATAATCCCAATTCCAGATATTAAAATGAAACTGTAGCTTCTAAAATAAAAATAATAAATCGAATGTCATTAAACAATGAAACACAAAGGGGCAACACTGTGAATAGCTAAGGATGCGCAGTGAGCAGCAATACTAAAATTTACTATGTTGCTAATATTACTTATGTTACAACGACTAAACAGATTACCAAACAATGCACCAAGTTTGTTGGTTAACAGGGTTAACTTTGGCGGCCTTTTCCTGGCTGAATGACATCGCTACTTTCATGGGCCGACCCTTTCTGGAAATTTGGCGGTTTCTCTAATATCAGTTTTGGGTGGATTTACAGCTTACTGGAAAGGAGCCATCGTCGTTTATGTCCGTCGTCTTTCGGAGTTTGTCAAAACGGACTGTCTTCTCGTCTGTTTGGAAGTCTTCTGTATACGTAAAACCAGATTTCATACTTCAAATTTCAAATTTCATATTTCGCGATTGTGAACTAAAGTTGTGCCTGACCCAAACAATCTGTCCACGCATGATATTACTAATATCTAGAACTAATTTCGTTTCGTTAATGGAATTTCAACTAAACTTTAGTGCCTGTCCTTGTATTTTCTACTATTTCCCTTGAACTGTAGAATAAAACTGCTTAAAACCTGTCAAGAATGAAATGTAGCGTATACCGATTTATTGACGCATACTCTCAGCTACAACTTCGTTGTGAATCCATTGCGATGACGAAAGTGTCGTTGCTGTGTTACGACATCATTTGGTTCACTGCCTGCAGTCGTATCAATCCGTCTCGATAAGATAAAGAATTCCTCCTTAAGTAACAATTTTTTTCAGTAGCACAACGACTCGCGTTTGCGTTCTCGTAGCTAGAAGCTATAAATTATCTGAATTCCAACATGGCGACGGGATTAGCTCTGCCGGTTCGTAACAAAAACAGTAAAAAATATACGAGTTCAGAAGCGACTGGGAAAATTGTTGCATCAGCAGGAATTCTTTCTTATTGTCACGGATTACAAGACTGCAAGTATTTACTGAAACGATGCCAGATTTAGCTAATCCAGGTAGCGTGTTTCCATGGCAACTACACCTCTGCCATCGCGATTAAATTCTAGCTGCGAGAATGCAAAGGCGAGTCGTTGTGTAAACGCGCCCTAACGCACGCTTATACTGTCTCGCGTTTACCGTAGATAAGAAAAAGATGGAAAAAACCTTTGTTGGGAATCTTTTCTGAAGGCTCAGAAAATCTTCAGAATGAGTCGAGTCTTATTCTCTTGCTCTTTCTTCTGGATTTCGTAAGATTTCGAAAAATAGAAAAGGTAAGAAGAAGAAAAAGAAAAAAAGAAACACAACCACAACCACAACATCATGCCGCGCTTTAATTTTGTGGCGGCAATTTGTTGGCCTATTGGAAATGGTGATTGCGCTTTGCCGTGTTTTTCTGTTGACTCGTCTTCCGAGATCGATGCCACGTGGTTGTCCCTTCCGGTGGGTAGATAGGTCGTTTCTTCTTTTTCTATATGTTTTCCTCCAGTCGTTCGTTTCTTCCCTTTTTTTTCTCTCTCTCTCTTTCAATCTCTTGAAGAGGCTTTTGTCAAACCAATGACAAATTTCGCGAGGTTGTCGAAAACCGTCAGCAAAGGGCCTCGAACGAGAAGAATTCGGAGGAAGTTATTGTGTGCGCGGTGTATCTTGAGTCCTGCAAGTATTTTGTGAGCGGCTACGTCTTCCTGGATGGGGTGGCTTTAATCGATGGCCGCCATTGTTTTTGTAACCATCTTGGATATCAACAAGGCACTCTGCTACTGAAAACGTACAATCGATTATCCGTGTTCGTTCTGCGGAGAACTCAAGATAGGCCGCGTTGTGTTGTAGTTCACATTAAAGACAGTATCTTAACCATGATTGGTGTTTAAAGGCGCCTTTTCACCTTTTCAACTTCTAGATGAAGCGCCGTAGAACTTTCGAGCAATATAAAGAAAGCTGATAGTCACCGAAACTAGGAAAATATATTTATTTATTTATTTATTTATTTATTTATTTATTTACTAATAGTGTTAATGTCACTTCCCGACAACGGGAACGGACAGAGATAATTTATAAAACATAAAAATAAAACGAAAAGAAAAAAAAAGCGTTTCACAACAACGAAGTTTACATAATGTTAATACAGACTAGCTGAAGCACGGGTGGTGTTTAATGCACCGTTTGCAACATAGGGACGGATTGTTGTCTCATGGGTTTGTTGCATAAGGCGTGTATCCGTCTACGTATTTTTGCGCACACTGGCTAAAGCCCTAACCAGACAGAAGACAATTTCATACGAAGCGATGCGTTACTACGTGCCTACAAGGTCAAAATTGTTGCACTCAGTAATGAATGTGACGGTTTAATGACATATTTTGACGTCTTTGGTAAACCATCCTGCAGCGCCATGCAGCCACGTGCAGCCAGTCTGGTTTGGGCTTTAAGGGCGCATTTACGCAACGACTCGCCTTTGTATTCTCGCGGCTAGAAGCTATAAATCATCTGAAATTCCAACATGGCGGCGGTTTTAGCCCTGCCGTCTCGCAACGAAAACAGTCAATAATGTGAGTTCGGAAGCGAATGGGAAAATTGTTTCTTCAGGAGGAATTCTTTATCTTATTGTGACGGGTTATAAGACTGCAAGGATTTACTCAAACCATGTCGGATTTAGCTAATCCAGATAACGTTGTTACCATGTCAACGGCACCTTTGTCATCCCGATTTATTCTTGCTGAGAGAATGCAAAGGCGAGTCGTTGCGAATGGTTGAAGGTCATTAATGGATAAATACAACAAGAATTTATGGGGTTGGGGAGGAGAATTTGTGACGGAGACCCATACTGAAACGTCTTAGATTAATTCCTATTAGTTCCGTCTTAGTTTATAGAGGGCGCCACGTGTTTTATGTTGGAATTTCTTCTCAGATTTTAGCCTAAAATTAAACTAAACTAAACGAAACTAGCTCATATTCAATTATTAATAGCCTAGCTTAGTCGTAATTTAGTTTACTTTAGATTTGGGCTGAAAAATGAGCAAAAATTCCCAGATAGAACACGTGGCGCCCTCTGAAAACTCGGACTAAACTAATGGCGGCGAATCTTAAACGTGTTTAAATAGGTACTTTTTAGAGTTACAAATTCTCCTCCCAAAGCCTATAAATTCTTGATACAACCAATATACCAACGTATTAGTCTTCATGACTTTTTCTTTTTAGTTTTTTTTCTTCACATTTCCAAAAACTTGGAGAGTTTTAAGGTCATGGGCGAGAACATGAGATTGCGCAACAACAACAACGACGACGACGTCAAAAACCTCATTTAAGAAGAGACGTCATTAAATCCTTGTGGGCTATATTTATGTGACGCCCAAGCAATCTACTTAGTAGCCATATCAGCAGCAGGAGTCTTAGCGCTTCCTTTTTAACACGTATTTATGTCATTTAATTGCTACCTAGGAATCAGCCTTGCAGCGTTGTCGGCTTCATTTAGCACCAACCATGGAAACAGCAATCAGTACGCCCTACTTTTCGGATGCTAAAAAATAATTAAAGAAAAAAATTATGGCGGTTCAAAGTTTGTAAATGTCAAACCCTGTAAAAATATAGTATGGTGGCACAGGTTCAACAAATGCAATTTTTTCTAATTTAAAACTTTATAAGGTCGCTCCAGTCAGTAAAGCTTAATATTTTTTTAAAGTTTTAGTGGTGGGGGGGGGGGTGCTAGTTTCAGGGGAGGGGGATAAGGGAAGGTGAGACTGGGGAAGAAAAACGAAGCTAATATTTGTAGGTGTTATTGTGCCGTTGTTTCACATTATCAAGTGCTCGTGTTTATGTTAGGCGTAGGCCAGGGCCGCAGCTAGGAGTTGTGGGGGGGGGGGAGGCCCTTTTACGCCTGCTTCATGCTTTCATGAGTTCCCGTTTACAAAAGGGTGAAGAAGACGTAAAAGGGCGTTAACAATTCAAATTTTTTTAAACTTCCCACATTTTTCTTTCTTTTTTTTCTGTTTTACGCCAAACTACAAAAAAAGGTTATAGACCAAGACGTTTTACCCACTTCTCGGAGGGGGGAGGGGTGAGATTGAGGGAACTTAAAAAACTAATTGCCCTGCCGTAGGCGATTAATTTCTTTACGAATGACTAAAATTTGTTGGTGCACCTTCAGAAAAAAAATTTCAATCTATGGTGCCTTACACAGGCAATTAATTTCCTAACGAATGAATCAAGTCCAGAATTACGTGTCATCTATAACACTACCTCTTAGTATGATTTAGGGTTTATTTCGAATCGGTAACCATCACAGGTCTCGTGCCGCACGAATCAAAATAAAATAAAACTACAACCGCCTAGTTTGCAATTTTTTTTTAACCATCAACTGCCTGAGCATCTGTTTATGTTGGAGCTTCAGTAAATCAATCCCATTTCATTTAACCTTCGAACTGTTATTCGGTGGGATTAGCTTGGCGAAAGAGCTTGGCGTTTGATATCACGACTTCACACGGCCGAAAAGCTTGGCGGGAATCCTTAACAAGTTTTGTTTTGGGGTAGATTTAATATTTACCAAGCCCATTAGGCTTTCCGTCTTGCAGTTTAGCGGTCAATACGTGAAATGCATAAATGCCAAAGAAACGTTTGAGAAGCTTCGTAAAGGCGTGTGTTTATACCAGCGCAATGAGAATCTTTCCACCCCCATTTGTTATGCTGGAAAGCACACTTGACTTAAAAGGGGTTGCTTTTAAACAAGATTAAATTCAAAGGTTGAGTAGCGCCCCAACTGAAAATAAGCAGGTCTTGTTAGCGTCATATTTCACCGTTTAAGTTGAAGAGCTAGGTTTCGTAGTGAAGTCATCTGGGAATTGATGACCATATTGGTGGGTGAGGTCGAATTGGTACAAGATTACGAAATGATGTGTAGTTATGAAATATTTACCAGTATGCACGATCGTTTCATAATCGTCATAAAGGTGCCTATTCACCATTTCGATAGCCCATATTTTAAACTAAGTATCCAGGTTCCAGATGCTCCATCATCAAATAGGCTGATGTGGGACTCGTGATCTATTTTTAGTTATGGAAAATCACGGCGCTGCTGCGAATAGTGTTGTTCCATTCTTAAGTTACCGCTATTTTCTTTATACTGCTCGAATAGTTTACGATGCTGCATCTAGGAGGTGAAAAGGCGCCTTTAAAATCCTTATTTTTCAATTTTATTACGGAAATTTCACCATAATTTTGTTATGATATATGTTGACAAATACTACATTTGTCTGTCGTATTCCAATTTTTGCGCTGTCATATGCATCATTAAAATAAGTACACTACGTGTTTAAATTTTTCTGTATTTGGCAAAGAATTCCGATTCGGGGTACGTTCGTCGCGGGGCCATCGGACACAGAAGTCGTCAAATTACAGTGACCACCCTGTAATCATAGTCGGCGATAGCCACCGTTTCAGAAAAAAAAAAAACTATTGCAACTACAGTACCTAAAATATGAAACATGATCTAAGCGTGAAATTTCGCTGTCCTTCATTCTCAAAGAGACCACTTTTTCAACTGGTCGAGCCATTCCGGCGTTACGGGACCCTGAACGATCACTTTTATTGTTTTACTTTGTTTTAAACATTGTAATTAGGTAGCAGTGCCAATCAGCAAACGCCGGCCGCTAGGCTCAGTATTTTATTCAGGGCTACGGCCCAAAGCCGTACGCCCTGCATCTAGACACACGCTAGTGTGTCGCCCCAAGTTAGGTAACAAACATCACAACAAACATCGCATCAATTCAATTGTCGAGGTTGTAAGCCATTGTAGCGCGGCGCCATAGCGTCAGTGACTTATATCTTGAAGCGTAGTAGAGCACATTTCAGGTACTTGCAGAAAAATAATAATGCGGTACAAAAGCTTAAATCGTGTTGAAATCAAGAGCAGTGACCCACCTGACAAAAGTTAACTCGTGTAGGAATGACAGCTAAGCTGCTTTCAATGCAAAATCTGACCCTCAATAACGTTTAACTAGCTAATTCTATTCCGCTAATCCCCATGTTAATTTCCATAGGGTGATTATTCATCGATACCGAGATAACGGGAAGACTTCCAGCCATGAAACTGGACGAATGGCCTGAGTATGATGCGAACTGCGTATCTTTTAAGGTTTGGAGCCTAGGGGTGTAACGAGATGGCGTGGGATGGCGCGTAAATACGAAAATATTGTTATAACCATTGTAAGTATTGTTAGCATCATATCTCATTGGGCAGCCTAACTTCGGACAATGACAACGTGTATACTGACGTGCGTGCCTAGACACACACTAGTGTAGCACGATAAATCTAAATAACGTTGCAAAGAAATTGTATTCACGTCCAATTCACGAAAAATAAACCAACTGTAATAACAAAGTCAAAAACTGGTAAAGAGGCCACCAAGTTGAGAGTGATTCAGCCCTTCAAAGGAGTGATATCAACACTCCAAAACTAACTAAATAAAACAAACTGCAACGAAATTAAAACCAAACCAAAAACCTATAAAGAGGTGACTAAGTTGAGAATGGTTCGGCCTATTGGCAAAAGATAGTAGCAAATTGTTGAAAACCAATTTCTTGTTGAAGTGGCACTTTATTACACATCTGCACGGTAGTGGAGTTGAGTTAATACACAATTAAAAAAAAGGAGTGATATCATATCAAAAACCAAAACTGGTAAAAGGGGCCGCCAATTTCCGAATGGTTCGGCCCTTCAAAGGAGTGATATCAACACACCAAGACATTCACCAACTTAATCGCACCGAATAATATTTTGGACGTTAAATGAAAACTTGAACATTGCTACCGAAAGTAGCAATGTTCTAGTTTTCATTTAACCGTCGAACTATTAAGTGGTGCGATTAACTTGGCGAATGTTTTTGGTGTGTTGATATCACTCCTTTAAAGTGCCGAACCATTCGGAACTTGGCGGCCCCTTTACCAGTTCTGGTTTTTTGATATGATACTACATATACAACTAAAACTAAAACTACAAACACTAGGCTTAAACTGAAGAATAAAGAAATGCTAACAATGTAGGTGAGCCAACAATTATTAACCCGTTCTTTGAGGAATGTGAAGAGGAAGCATTATCCTTATTGGTATTAGTGTTTTAATAATCCACCCAACACCAAAACTGGTAAGAGAAGCCGCCAAGTTTACAAAAAGGGTTGGCCTTTCAAAGTAGTGATATCATTCAACCAGGGAAAGTGCGCCAAGGTTAATCCTATTAGCCAAGTTAATCGCACCTACTAATAGTTCGAAGGTTAAATGAAAACTAGAAGATTGCTACTACCGGTAGCAATCTTCAAGTTTTCATTTAACGTCCAAAGTATTATTCGGTGCGATTAACTTGGCTAAAAGGATTAACCTTGGCGGCCTTTCCCTGGTTGAATGATATCACTACTTTGAAAGGCCGACCCTTTTTGTAAACTTGGCGGCTTCTCTTACCAGTTTTGGTTTTGGGTGGATATCACGACTTTCATAGGCCTGTGAATGTACAAAAAAATCCCACGGTGTAATTGTCACCCCTGCCTTTTTTGTCTGGAGGTATTTTATTGCATGAATGTTCTCAATCATAATTTTCATATTTGCTATTGTCATTCCAAATAAATTAATAACAAGCGTAACAGTATGGTAATTTCAAGGACCTAATCAATTCC
Organism: Lithobius niger; assembly: GCA_023313725.1. Lineage (NCBI taxonomy): Eukaryota > Metazoa > Arthropoda > Chilopoda > Lithobiomorpha > Lithobiidae > Lithobius > Lithobius niger. The sequence continues at coordinate 62,779 of JAHWFP010133872.1, forward strand.
TATGGAATAAAAGATACCCTGTGTCTTATTGAACCAGTAATGAGAAATTTATTCGGGTCGTGGGGCAGATAATATTAATAATATTAGTTGATTAATTTATTTATTAGTTTATAAAATTAGTTTTTAAAAAAGGTAGACGGATTACAAGCAAAAACGTCAAGTGTGCCGTAAAAAAAAGGTTACATGATTGTTTCCCTTTATTTGTTAAAATACACATGGATAAAAAATTTAGGATTTTTAATTTTAATGTAAATAATCAAATGTATGTACAATTGAGAACTACATCTGTTTAAGAGCTGTTGTAATTTACGACTTTTGGGGGTGGGGTCGTAAACACAACTGCACTTCCGAACTTAAGTTGTGTTTACGAACCCCCCCCCCCCTTCCCCAAATGCCGTAAATCGCAAAAGCACTTAAACAGATGCAATTTTCTCAGGTGTACAATTGATTATTTAAATTAAGAGTACTATTGATGTTTTGTTGTTTGTAATCTCTGTTCTTGGTTGCTTCGAGTTGTAGTGACTTATCAAACAAGAAAAAAAAGTGAGGGGAAAAACATCGGTTGTCCCTGATTTGTTGTGTATTTGTTTGCGATGTTTTAAAAACTATTAGAAAGGAAAAATATTTTCAAATAAACACCAACGATTGCTCGCCGTTCCTCCCTCTCTTCCTCCCTCATCATTTCCTCAAACAGTGAATCGGCAATTTCGTCAGCTTCGTGTTGTGACAACTTTTTACGCAAACAAAATCTAACCGTCTCTCTACCAGCTAAATGGATAACAAGGCATGCCACGTACATAGACGGCAAACAAGGTCACTAAGAAAGAGCAAACATATTCGAATCGTTGTTGCCCCGTCCGACCAGCCAGTCTTTCTGGTCAGTTCGGCTTTAGGCATTTACAATGTAGGGTAACGAGGTTTCGGGAAAAACCAAATAAAATAACGGCTTGTTTTCAAAACACGAACTGCGGACGAACTAGGCTGACTGTTATTCCCCGGAAATGACATTGAACTACAAAACTAAAAGCAGACAAACGCAGCAGGAGGGAACTTCGGTTTTCCAGCAGACTCGTTTCCGCACAGCGAATAATAATGAAAACGTGCTCGGTAAAAATTAAGTAGGGGTTGGGCTGGTTAGCTGAATCAGCTGGCTATGGTGTTTTTTTTTTTCTTTTCCATAAAATGTTGCTGTTTATCTTGCGGTCGGTCTATCGGCGTGTCCGTGTGCCGTGTTACAATTTTGAGTTCGTGTGTGTGTGTTCAGTATGAAATTATTAAAAAGGAGGCAGCAATAATAATATCAAATAATCATATCGTAATTCTTTAAATAAGAATAATACAACATGTCATTGGCTTATTTTATGTATTAGTGCAAGTGGCCTATATAATAATCTGTAAGTAATAGTTATAGTACCCCTGACGAACTGTATGGGATTTATCACCCGATGGGCGATATCCCGAACATGGCCAATGCGCGAGAACTACGTCAAGATGACGTCCGAGGCGTAGCCGAGGATGTCATCGCGACGTAGTTCGAGCGGTTTGGCCATGTGAGGGATATCGCCCATCGGGTCATAAATCCCATACATTTCGCCACGGGTACTATAACTAATTTATCGTACGGTCCCTAACTTTCGAAATAAAAATAAAAATTTGGGGTAAATGGAAAGTTTGCCTTCGCAAATGAATTGCAAGGTCAGTTGTATATACAAATTTTGTGTCGTCACGTTTGCATAATTTTGTTTTGATGCAGTCTGGTTTGCGGCCGATACCATTTGAGCGAGACGGGGGTTAGCAGTGGGTGTGTGTCTAGAGGCAGAGATTTTCTTTAAAAAAAAGGTTTAGGAGAAACGCGTTTTGTTTTTTAAAGTCATTGGACTGATGTTGCACATTACGTAAACTTCATCATGAAAAATTACGTCGTTCACTCTAGGTTAACCTAAAAAGTGTTTTTGATTTTTTTTAATGATCTCATTTTACGTAATGTGTCGTCTTTCTTTAATTTGCATAATGTGCTTTCTGAGCGGGGGTCTACGCGTTAAGTCATTCTCTGATAGAAAACTGAAGGCTGTGGATTTGTACGACCGAAAAGGAAAGGTTTGGTCACTAGGGACGTAATACGGACAATTCAGCGGTAACGTATTCTTGTGAACTATGTGGGTAGTTAGGGACGTTGTAGGTGTAATTTTCGGGGGAAAGGAGGGAAATAGCGTAAGGCTTAATTTTTACGGATGAAATTCATGTATATTTCGTTTACGTTATGTCAGTTGGTGTTTTCGAAAGGCCGACGCAAGTTCACGTTAGATTTGTGATTTACAGCAGTTGCCAGCGGTTTTTTTTTAGGGCGGGGGGGAATAATAGTAGGCATTTAAAGTATTTAATTTTCTTGTCTAGATTTCGAAATGTAGAACTGCTTAATAAAACCATGCGAGAATTAATTTGCTTTTAACTTTGCTTAATAAAAGAACATGGGTTTCAATTATTTTTCGAACAAGGAACGTAGGTTAACATTTGAAAAAATAAAATTAATTCTCGCATGGTTTTATTAAGGAATTCTACCTT
>JAHWFP010133873.1:0-24749 GCA_023313725.1 Lithobius niger
TTTTCCACCATCCTCCAGATCTATGAAAACCGGAAGTGACGTCATTAGCCCCACTTTTCATCACCTGACCGGAAGTGACGTCATTACCCCATTTTAATCACGTGACCGGAAGTGGGGGTAATGACGTCACTTCCGGTTGTGGGTGGATGGATGGATGTACAACTCAATCGCGTTCTTACCCTACTTAGGAAGTGTCAGTAACCTAGTTTTCGTACCGTCGGAATGAAAGATTGCCGGGTTGGGCCATTCCTCTGTGGGTGGGGGTCTAGCATACTACGCGAGTGGTTTTTTTTCCCGTGTTAGGCTAGAAAGAAAAATGTCGCAGGTTGTAAATGTGCCTGTTTATGCTAGTTGCATTTGTGTTGTGTACGGTTATTTTACAAAGTCGGGTCATATGTCACATGGTGGAGCAGGGGTTGTGTAGACCCGCGTAAAAAGTGTAGGTTATCAAAAAAGTGTGGGTTATCAAAATTAACCCACTGTGACGGTGTGTGGGTTTTAACCGTATATAACGACTACACTTTTAGCATGGGGATGTATTAGAGTGACGTCACCACCGTGCATTAACTGCAAATAAATAATATCTACAAGAAACGTGTATCCAGCTTTGCGGTTTACACTTCTGCTTAGCTGTGCATGTATAATCACAATAAAGAAATGATATTATAAGAAACAAACGCTAAGCATGACAAGTAAGGATGACAAGTGGGTTACGTCCCGTTTCGCCAAATACCGTTTCGCCAAAAAGAAAGCGAATTAACAGCTTTTGCCTCAGGGGCCAATGCCGTTTTGCCAAATACTGTTCACGAAATTTTAGGCACACAAAACATTTAAAACATGATTACGTTCAGACATTTATAGACAAACACCCGTTTTGCAGAATCCCGTTTTGCAGAATAATTTGTTTCAAACTACGTGCCTCGCTCGCGCTGCCACTCTCGCTGCGGCGGAACACATAACATAACAAACCGCAACTAATCACAAATCACTTCCAATTAGGCATGATGCCTCTTTAACTTCTGCAATGTTACATTTTTCTGCAAAACGAGAATTTCCGTTTGGGAAAGGGTAACCATCATGTGTACAACTAACTATTCTTAGAAGAGAACCTTGGCATTGACGTAGTGACGACCAAGCATTCGAAACAATATTTAAAATACACGTTTTTCCGTCTGTACTGTCAGTTTTCAAAACGCAAATAAATCAGTTGGTCTTAATCTACCACTGCTTGTCTTTGTTAAATGTTTGCCTTTTAAAGGCCGTTGCATAGAAATATGGTAATAAATTTCGTGTACGTAAAATTTTGTCAAATTCGTTTAGGTGAAATGGGATTTGGCGAAACGGGATTGGCCTCTGAGGCAAATGCTGTTAATCTGCTTTCATTTTGACGAAACTGAATTTGGCGAAACGGGATTCGGCGAAACGGGAGTTCACCGACAAGTGAGCAGCAATAATTCTCAGATTCATGATAACACTTGAATTTATTCGTCATACTTCTTGATCACTTGCAGTTCATAGCAGTTCACAATGCACATTGTGGGAAGTGAATTTTGTGCCCTTCGTTTGTGCCTCACGATAACTCATAAAAATCGCAGTTTGGGGAGAAAGGGACGCAAGGCGAGTCATGGGGTATGTTCCCCCTTGTTAATTATCCAAAATTCGTCCAATGATATTTGATCTCGACTCATATACATAAATCATCGTTGCCCTGCAGACCAGAGGTCCCCAACCTTTTCAAAATGAGGGCCTTATCTTTCTCGAACCGAATTTTTCCTCGTTTGGTCCTAGTGGGCTCCAGAGGTGCCTATCCTCCTTCACCCCCCCCCCCACCCCAGGTGAACTAAGGATTGATCTTGCCACAATACCAAACACTGATTATGTTGCAATTTATCGACGTTGAGATTTAAAAGTGGATACTTCAATGCAAATTAGCACATGCAGATGCTCATCAGCCATTCCTGAACTAACAGCCGTATTCCAGAAATCCACTCAGGCGTGAGTGGGGCTAAATGTGAGTGTAAGGGTCAAAACGCATCTATAGAAATACCCTCAGATACAAGGACACTCACATTCGCTTTTCTGGTTGTACTAAAATTGTTGATACTTACCTTAGATTTTTCCACTCACATTTGCCCTCTCACACTCACACTTGAGTAGATTTCTGGAATACGGCTGTAAGTCAAGATCTTCCTAATTTCGAAAAAGTAACCTTCGCTTCACTCAGGGGAAAGGAAAATGTACCTTCAGAAGGACAAACAACTGAAAAATTTGATTTTAGTCGAAATAAAGAACGGGCCGGACAAAAGTGCTTCGTGGGCCGCATCTAACCTCCGGGCCGAAGTTTGGAGATCATTGTAGTGTAGACTGTGCTTCAACCCCTCTTGTGTCAGGATACAAATCAGGATACAACTCAGGCCTGCAAATCTTTACGCCATATTCTGGTTTGGAAAGCCATGAAAGATTCGTCGGCCCACTAAAATAAATATCTTTAGCCAGCATAACATTTTATTGTGGCATTTATTTTTCTCCCCTTTTGTGAACTTAAAATGGTCTTGGACACAAACGTTATGTACAGCCTGCAGCAAAACTAACAACGTGCCATCCTTTTCTTGTCGTATTATTATATGGTCGCCATGGTTCCCACAGGCGCGAGCTCTTCTTCAGCACTGTTATCCAAACAAACCCATGGCGGACAAAAGAGGTCTCGGATTAAGAGATAATCCATGGACTCACTCTGTGTGTCTCAATAGTAGTGTTAGTTTTATTTACAGCAGTTCAACACGTTGGGATGGTAGGATGGGAACCTCTGTTTGGACAAGGTTAGAGAGGAACGCGGTTATACAAACGAACCCCTTCAAGAGGTAGGGAAGACCCCGTAGCTGAAAAGAGCGGGATTGCAACCAACGAGAAGTGTCTTGGAGCTCGACCCATGCCTTTATCAGTAAGTTTTCTCAGTAGCACCTTCGTTTCGTTTACTTTTAAGGTTCGCCCTCTCCCCCCCCCCCCTTCAGCTTTTGTAGTTTATTATTTCGCCTCATGTGGAAGCGCATCATGAATACGTGGCACCACAATGTGATTAGGAGCACACAAAAAAACTGAATCGGTTGGGGGGGGGGGGACTCCGTGTGTGTGAAATAGACACAAAACACAAAAGTAACTCGCGTGCATGCGTGATGCCACCGAATAACCCCTCGTGAATAATCTTTTCCCCTCCCCCCCACCCCCTTCATCGTACTGGGCTATCTCAAGTGACGGCTGTGTAAGCAAACCACGGATCTAGTGAACTAGGCCAAACTGTTGGCCAGTATTGCATAAAATCCAGGGTACGTACGAAATCTGGAAAACTTTAAAAAGTCAAGGAATATGAAAAAATAGAGTGAAAAAGTTACGACATATTCAGCAGTGAAACCAACATTTCTACTGTCCACATTTCACTGATCATGATGTGCCGTGTTGTTACTTGGTGGTTTTTAATCTGTTATCATCCGTCGATGAAGCCGAAGGTCTCCAGTGCTTCCAAATGTAAGGTACCATCTTTTAATTTGTTGAGTAGACAGTACTTGGAGTGAGTTTTCGTCAAAAGATTCGTGCAGAAAAGTGCAGTTATTATTATTTTAAATAAATTTCGAAATGCTTGAAAAGCGGAGTGGCACACAGGGCAGGGTGGTCAAGAATGTTTTCATTAATCAAGAACGAAAGTTAGAGGCTCGAAGACGATCAGACACTACCCTAGTTCGAACCACTTTGGGTAGATCTGCTTACCAAAAGTTGACCAATGGGTGAGCACTCCCATCCGACGATCGGGCTTCAGTCGAGCAGGCCGGACCTTGCACCCATACTAAGTTTGGAAAGCCTGGCTTCAAACCCCCCACCCCCCCCCCCCCCACCCCTACCCTGTATATTCGGGAAAGAACAGGGTCCTGGAAATGTACCTGTTTTTATTCCGATCGCGGCACTCAAACTGACCCCCTTTCCATTTCGAGATACCTTAACAGTTGAAAGAGACGTTTATTCAAGTATTTACCATGTTTTTATAGTTCGGCATGCCTATAGATTCATTTCTTTCACTCATTGGCCCATAACCTAAGTAGGCAACTACGAGCCAACCTGAGAAAAGCAAATGGCATTCAACCTAAAGCAGACTTCTCAACTAGGCTGGCTTTCAGATTGTGCTTGTATCAAAACACATCATGTCAATAAAAAAATGAGAAAAAAAAGTTACAGCAAAAAAAAAAAACACTCCATGTCAAAGTATTTCTCACATTAAGAGCGACCATCGGAGTGGTAGGTAGTCCTGTCATTCAAATCGTTATCTTTCATTCCATGTCTCTGCTACATGTCTAATAGCCGTATCTGTGTTCGAGTCTCTGCTTTTTGATTGCCAGTCCTTCTACCGCTTGTACTCTTAACTCCTCGCCCCGCCCTCAATCGCGCGCGCGCGCCTGCGACTTCCCCCTCCCACATTCACGTTTAGTATTCTGACCGCTAGAGTGTTCTCTCTCGTGCGCGAGCCTCGCGCCCATGTTTGCTGCCAGTGACACAAGAGGGCGCGCCCTCTTTTCTCGACGTACGTACACACACAACCAACTTCCATACGAAGGTCAGACAAGTTCCGGTCGAAGGCCACGAGATGCGTAAGTACACTGCCAACAATACACATATACAAATAACACAGACAGACACATACAGGATTTACGCAAAGGAAAAGATATACCCCAAAAGAAAAAAAAAACGGTTGGTTCAATTCGCGAAAATTCAGGTGTGGCTGGCTGGGCTCGTAATGCTGACACCTGGATCTTTTCACCAAAAAAAAAGTGAACTGATAAGACATTATACAAGCTTTAGACAGGGCCCAGATTAATTCTTTTCATGTCCTCCCTGAGATTTTTGCGCTTTCGAGTGCATTCCGCGGCAATTTACTCTGAGAAATAAAAACTGTGACGGACGATTGTTGCAATCCATATTTATAAGAAAATAATCAAACGTTTATTAGGTTCCTTCCATCCGTTAAAAAACAAAACAACCGGTTGCAGCGACCACCTATAGTCGCAACTGATGTTCTGTACCTTCTCCCACTTTTGGGCCACTTCCAGGTTTTTTTTTATATTCTTATTAACTGATTTTTGGACACTGGATCTAATGGTGAAAACCGTTTGCCGTTCCAAAGATGATGCCCTCACTTGTCGGCCACCTCCGGGCCACCTTCAACGAAAACGTTGAGGCGCACACCTCTATCACGCACTGCAACAACGATCTCTATTATTTAACCTAAAAGCAGTAACCACCAGAATTTCCGGTTAAAAATGTGTTTTAGGCCTAGTTTTTTGATTTTAGGCGTAGTTTATGTCAGCGTTTAGGCTTAATTTTTATCAGCCGTTTTAATTTCGTAAGTAGCAGATAACATAACAGAGAATTGGGCTCTAGAGTAGGACTATTCATTCACGCACGGCGTCGATTTTTTTTTAATGAAGGTAATGTGTGTCGTTAACAAAATCGTTTTTTTTTTTATTTTACGGTTACGTATCTTCCTGTAGTGGCGACGATCAAATGTAATTATTTCATTTGAGTTACGTCGAGAAAGCCTATTAAGCTATAAGGAAGCAACGATGTTTTACTCTGCCGTGTTTTTTTTTTTAACGTAGGCTGCATTTTACTAGCAGTGAAAAAAGCGACGGACTGACAAAGTCGCTGCTGTAGTCACCAGCCGTTTCTACTGTACGGAAGACTGAACGCCGTGAAGATGCGTTAAGGTTGCCATATTGGTGAAATTTGTGGTGAAATTTGTCTACGAATAATTTTCAACCATTAATTGAAAGACATGCCGCGTGCTGTTAGGTATCATTTTATGTCTCACGTCCTTTAACTGTACATTACTTTCTGATCAACCTGAATTATATAATTGATTAAAATGTGAACGGTATCGAGCTAAAGCTGTCAGATTAATAATTGTGATCGGTGAAAGGCAGTATCCTCACACACCGTTTGCGCAGTTTTATTGATGTTCGAACTTAAATCTACTAAAGGAAATTGCCGGCGAAAAATCCTGTTTTTTTTTTTTTTTTAAAAACCACAACCCAAGTGAGTTGTTTTGGGTTTTTCTTCAGATTTCTTCTGGCTTTTTTGTGTTTATCAAGTTTTGCTATAGACTATACTTAATTTTTTTTATGTTCACTGAATTTTTTTGAATGTTTTATGCGCTCAGCTTTGTTTCAGCACTGCTTAAGTTGAGCTGACCCCCTCCTGGCATAAGGTTTAGTGAGTGACATGGTAGTTTACTATGAAAAGTGATTATTAAACAGTCCTTTGTTTATTCCAATTTCCAACCCCTCTCTAAGTCAAAACTAAGTGATATCTCCCTGTAAAGTAAGTGGTATCCCCCTCAAAACCCAGTATCTGTATCCGTCAAAACTCAACTGCTGAATAAAACTGATCTCCGAAACACTTTTTTTTCAATTACCGGGGGGCCCCCCCCCCCGACTTCCGCAAATTGAAATAAACCCACTTACTGGGTAAATGCCGGGTTTTTCCACGTGGCCTTTTGTGTGTGAAAAACTCAGTGGTTTTTATTTGGCTGGGGAAAATCACAACGCAACGACCCTGAAGCACAGAGTACATGCACAATTTTAGGTGAATCGGATAAAGAGTTCAAAAGTTGTGACATGGAGACACAGCTAATGAACTACTGATGAGTAAACACATACATAGACAGATAGCTAGACACTAACGTATGATGATGAGCAGGCTTAATACCTCTGCACTGCTTTGGGTCGTAGAAAACAAAAAACCTAAAGTGCGCGCGGCCTATCTTGAGTTCACTGCAGAACGAAGACAGATAATCGATTATACTTTTTTGGCAGCAGAGTGCCTTGTTGATATCCAAAATGGTTACAAAAACAATGGCGGCCGTCGATTAAAGCCGCTCCCTCCAGGAAGACGTAGTCGCTCGTAAAATACTTCCATGCAGGACTCAAGATACGCCGCGCACATAATACATCAGATAAACAAATAAATACGCATGCAAACCAACTATTACCGTTTGGACTCAAATGTCGAACTGCCTGAGCGGGGAACATAAGACACAACTGCATGTGTTATTCCGCCGACATTAGGTCTTCAAAACAAAAACTATGGATTTATTGCATTTATGTGTGCACTGTGCAAAGCCGCAGTTAAATAAATATACACAAATCTCTGTTTGGCTCGGTTTTCTTCTTTCCTCTGTCAACCTTACTTGCTGGCCACCAGGGCCCACTGTAATAGGGTGCATGAAGCCTTCCTCACCAGGGAAGCCTTATGCTGGATTAAATGTCTATATAAGGCCGGGTCAGCCAACAGCTGACGGCTGCTCCTTATGTCTAACTAAACTTTGCCTCCTTACTGAACTCACGTATTTGATGGCTCGCAAAGCCTAACTTTGCACCTTTAAACTCACAGTTGTATTTCTGCAAATTATACGTAACTGAATGCCCATTCCTTTTTCACACCACGAGGGGCTTGGAAGAGGCAGCTCCATGGCAGGCATTCACCATTTGTGATTATTCAAGGAGGCTCGTTCCACCTTTCGCTCTAACGGATTCATTCGGTGAACAGTCACGTGGCCAAAGCAGTGGCGAGGAGAACCCAATGGGCAGAAAATTGTTGCAAAACTATTGAAGGAAGGCGACGGCCCCCCGCGGTGCTGCCATTCGAAGGGCAAGCTATTAGGCAACGACGAACACGGCTTGTGACGTAATAACAATGATCCTTTTGACCTCTTCAGCAGTCCTTCGTTTACTAATCGTTGCTCTCCAATGGACTCGTGGGTCCGAAGAATATGAGAACATCAAACGTTGGGTGTTTCTTTCTTCAACGGCGTTCAATCGTGGGTGCATAAGAGCACTTTTCATAATCGAGGGTATATGCCATGGGGAAACCAAAAGACCATAATGGCGGGTGGTCTAGTTAAGCCAGATGTCGTTACCTCGCGTCGCAGTGTTTGTATATACGAAGTCCTCGAATCGTCCTCGATGTGCCCTGAAGGCAATGCTTCTTGATATGTCATCCGTAGACCCTTGGAGGTCACCGATGCTACGCAGGAGGTCCACACACATTTAGGAAAGTAAAGTGCGGGTTTTTAGCAGATACGTGGGCAGACTGGCCGTAATTCCCGAACGGCCCAGTGATGGGTGGATCACTTCTCTCTTCCCTTTTTTATTTTGAAAATTTGTTTAATAAAATCAAGTGTTAATCTTTGGTCGCAGTGACGTAGGAATGGAGCTGTGCGGGTAGGGAAGGGAAGGGGTTTACAAAACGATCTCCTCCCCTCAAGAGCGACTCTTCGTATATTGGGGCTATTGGGGCTGAAGATCCCTCTCACCCCCCTTCGCACCCTTTAGTCCTTTTTTTTTTGCCTTTTGGCCCTTTCGAGACAGAATCATGAAGAAAATGTATAAAACAAAAAGAAAAAAACCTTTAAACAAAGATTTTTCAAAGGCTTTTCGAGGATTCGAAACACTCGTTAGGCAAAGTAAGACACGTTCCCAAATTGAAAAGTTGAAAAAAATGACGGGACCCCCCTCCCCCCTCCTTTTTTTTTATTGTTCTGTAGGCCCCCTTGCCCTCCTCCTCTTCTCCCGAACTGAGACGCCATTTTGAATGGCTTCGTGAACACCTACCCCTAACATGTCTATAAGTTTTGTGTTGGAGTGCTGTTCGCCGAAGTATGAAGCTGGACTATTATGATTAAATCGTTTGTATACTATTTACCAGTCTTGTGAAAATTTGGGTTGACATCAGATTTTTCCAGCTAACCCCCTAAAAATAAACGAAACGACTGTCGTTGTTTCTTGCGACACGGACAAAAAAGAAATAAGGTTGAAATCGTAGCAGGATCAACACCTTTAGACAATTCAGTGTAGGTTTTTCGAAAGTTAGAAAATTCAGAGTCGCTGACCTTGACCCTTTCTATAAAGCCGTCGTATTCATGCCGATTGTGGCATGTGAAAGAGCCTTTGAATATCCCTCGGTAGAATAGTTGTTCCTCTCCGTCATGAGATAACCTTAGTAGCTGAAAAAGACTTTAAGCAGCGTATTTCTCTTATTCTTGTATATATGTCCGTGTGTGAAAGGTGATTACTTCTAGACTTCATTTGGAATGAGGAATTTGTCAGTCAGAAATTAGTGCAGCCACATGTGTTATTCAGGTTCACTTGTCATAAATATTACTCCGTTAGTCGGAGCACATCTTTTATACGCATATATGCGTATTAAATGCTAAATACTCTGGATTTTATTAGGATAAAGTAGCTGTAATGTGATCGAAGTAGGCCTAATACGAAAGGTACATTTATTTCGGCTATTTCCAAGAGTTATGTTGCTGGCTTCAGTATTTGCTTCTGTATTTTATGATAAAGTATCAACTTTATAAACAAAGAGTAACTTTATATGGTCTAAATTACTTTGCAGGTGACAAGAAAATACTGTAATAGTTGCAACCTGACGGGCAAATCCTCACAAAAACATGCAATACCACTAAAATTTTAATTTTCCACCCATAAAAATGAGTTTTACATAGGTGCTTACAATATAATTCTTAAAAATTAACAAGGCACAAACAGCAGCTTACTAGCTACATGGCTGTGTTTCCGCCATCTTGAAAATGACGTCACATCCTGTTTACTACATTTTATTAGTAAGACTGGCCCCTTAAAGATTTCCTCCCACCTCTGCAACACTACATAAACGCTAATGCTTTGGTTGGTTTTTTCTCGGCCATTACTATTTTGTAAAAACAAAGCTTCCATGTGCTTTTCAGTTAACATATAGCAACGGTTTCTAGGTGTGTCTAAATGTGTTTAGATTAAAACACTTGTTTTTAGCAGTGAAGTAGTCTAACCAAACTCCTAGATAATAACACAAAACACGTTTCACGAAAGAATTAAATAAATAAACACAAATCGATGTAATTTACGCTGGAAATTAGCCAGTAGAGGAGTGGCCATGGCGATAAAAGCGCTATGTCAGTGATCTGGGGACGAATTGGGTAGCCAGTTCGAATCCGGGTCATGCCACTCCGACGAAACGTAAGTGCATAAAGGTGGCTTACTGTACTACGTTATTTCTAGTGATATATGATTTTAGCTGTTTGGCTTGTTTTCCGTTTTCCTTTATTTCACTAAAGAAGCAATTCACCAGTCATCTCCCAATTCCTCGACTGCTTCCAGAGTCGGCAGGAACAACACCAATGACGTGCTGAATTGTTGAGTCTAGCTGCGCAATTGCTTTGCGATATCGTTACGTAAATAAACCCTAACGTGACTTCGTTTTTCTCGTAACAAATCGAAAGCTTTCATGCTTGGGGAATTTGCCAAGTCAGGCAAAGAACGATACCGATGTCTGGGAAGAGGAGGAGGGGTGGCAGTTTTGGGCGCGAGCGCGGGGGGGGGGGGGGGTCAACGGAAACTGAACGCTGCTCGCTCAGTCCAACGACGCGTTCGATTTTAATTGGGCCGGGGGTGACTTCCGCAGGACCATTGAGAAACTGTGGGGGTGGGAAAATGGCGGTCGGGGGGTCAAAAGGGGGAAAAGGGAGGGAGGGAGACGGGGACGGAGGAATAGAAAGGTGGTGGTGGTTATAGATTTCCACTCAATGCCACTTCATGCAAATCGTTCATTCGCAAATGGCTTAATTGATATGCGCGCGGAACAATCACGGACAAACGGAAAATCACTGGATTCCACAGGAAGTGGAAGCAGTTCAGACCAGAACGGGTCAAGCTTTTGTTTTAATTAACGCCCTGAAAGTTTTTTTTTCTTAAAAGGAACAGAAAATCCCTCGAATGTGTTTTCCAGCCGTACTGAAACAAGTATGGGACCGTCTATATATTACGTCACGCTTTTTGTCCTATTTTTAAAAACCCACCCACCCCATTGTCACAAATGTCATAAAATTTGAAACATCCCCTAAACGTCACACTTCTGTAATCACCTCCTCCCCCATAGCCTACAATATTTCAAAGTACTTTACATTTGCTGATTTGTTGTATTTTTGCAGAGACCACGGAGTTTGGGAGATTTTCATTGTGTGTAATTGGAATTGCATCTGAACTACTGTCTTCCTAAATAATGTGCCAGAAAATTAAGGTTACATGAGCACCAAAATGTGATGCAAGATTATGACGTCACATTTTCGAAACACTCCCTATCCGTGGGTCACAATTGTCACAATAAATCAACCACCCACCCATCCCCTCAGAGAGTGACATAACATATGGACGGTCCCTATCTTGAGGTTTTGGTGCTTGTGAAGGGAAGAATCATCCGGGTCGAGCGAGTTACCGTGTAGGTCAAAGTCACTTTTAGTCTTCTATATAGCCGAAGCGGCTGGAAAGACTAAAGCAACAACTCGGCCGTCCGTCTCTGTGTCTGTCTGTCAGTCCGTCTGTCGCCTTTTTCAACTCCGGAGTGGTACCAGATGGCGACAAACGATGTTCACCGTTTGTCTTTGCGTCCAAAAATTAGTTTAAAAACACGGCAAATTAAAACATCGTTGCTTCCTAATAGCTAACAGGCTTTCTCGACGTTAACTCAATCAAACAATAACATTTGATCGTCGCGTTTAACCTCTACAGGAAGACACGCAACCGTAAAAAAAAAAAAAAAGGATTTCGTTAACGACACACGTTAGTTTCATTTAAAGTAATCTCGACACCGTTTTGCATGGATGAATAGGTCTACTCTCGAACCAAATTCTGCGTCAGCTGCTACATAAGAAATTATTACGGCAAGTAAAATAAATTAAGCCTAAAAGCTAAAAAACAGGCCTTAAATCACGTGCCACGGCCACGTCAAGTCTCCGCACCGTGTTGCATAAATGAATAAGCCTATTCTCGAACCCAATTCTCCGTTAGCTGCTACTTACGAAATTAAAACGGCAGGTAAAAATTAGGCCTAAAAGCTGACAATTACTCCTAAATCTAAAACTAGGCCTGAAAGTGAACACATTTTTAATCGGCAATTGTGATGGTTACTACTTTTAGATTATATAATAGAGATTGCTGTTGCAGTGCGTGGTAGAGGTGTGCGCCTTAATATTTTTGAAAGTGGCAGAAGTATATACAGAACCACCGGTCGCAGCTAGGTAGTCGCTGCAGCCATTTGTTACTTCTACGAGATTCACGTCATCTGAAGCAGATTAATACGCGTATAGATGATACCCGACTCATAATTGGGCCCTTCTCAAATTTTAGAAGCACTTTTTAAGTGTATTCGTGTGATTCGAAAGTTAGTCGACCCGGTGACTCACACTGATCTCGTGACCCGAATGATCGGTCTACCTCGGTAAAACAAATTCGAGCCCACATTGTGAACAGCTGCATTGTGTTTCGTTGTTTATCACTAATATTTAACTGAGCTGATTTCGTTTCTTTAAAATGGGTTAGGCCTACTCTTTAGACAGAATGTGTACTGACGGAGCAGAAACTGTACTGCTGGTACATAACTTGTGTGTTGGCTCCACTCTGAAACCGATGTGTACTGACAGTATACACATGAATCTGTACTTTCTAAGCCTCCACACGAGTTGTGTACTAGCAGTACACAGTCTGTACACCGAGACTACACATTCTTGTCACAGCTTGTGTACTACCAGTGCACAAATTATGTACTCTCAGTACACAGTTCGTGTGGAGGCTGAGAAAGTATACACATCGTCTTCACAGTGTCTGCTGGTACGCAATACTGTATTAACAAGGATCAGGGCCTTCTGAAAGCTATTTATTTTATTGCGCCTGATTTATCTTAAAAAACCGTTCATCTCAATTAGGCCTATCTAATACCAAAATTCTAGTTATATAATTTACCTGAAATACCTCCAAGAAAAAAAAAATCAGATATTTGTATTTTAAAAACGCTTAAACGTATAAAATACGGATGTAAGCCTTACAAAATCTTCTTGCTATAGAAACGGGAAAAAAACGTGTAAGCCGTCAGTGTTATACACTAAAACGTGTAAAGCACCAGCTCCGTAAGCCTTAAAAAAACTTAAGGCCTAAGGGAACAGATACAAACAACAGACTTGTAAGCCCCTCACTGATACGTGTAACTTGAGAATATTCAGTTATTTCTCGGGATGCTGGAGAATGTTTTAAACATATTAGTGCGATGCTGAAGGCTTACGTAGCATTTTCTTGCATCTATTCCTTTAGAGCATTAACTTTTTTGTGAAGGCTTAGAGAGCTGGAACTTCTTTTACGTGTACGAGTGTAATGCTAGTGTCTTACATGTCTTTTTCTTGTTTCTGTTCCTTTAGCGCATTAAGTTATTTTAAGACTTACATCCGTGCTTTATACGTGTAAGCGCGTTTTTCATACCAACCTATCCATATCGTTAGCTTCGTTCACTTCATTGCTGTCGATTCATGCTTCATGTGGTCATCGTGGCTGAGTGGTGAGAGAGCTCGGTCTGGTTGCTGGAGGTTTACGGATCTAGTCGAACCCTTGGAAAGGGGACCTTGGCAAAGTCCCCGCCAGGATTGCCGGCCAGGGTAGCGTGAGAAGCTGCCATGCTCCTTTAGCGGCTATGGGATGTATTCTGGGTAATTCTGGACAATCTTTCGGCCGCGACGATGATTGGAGGTTTCCCGGCTCGAATCCCCGGGCTGGCACTTCCCTTTACCAGATATTTCTTCTTCTCTAAAAATCTGGTAATGTTCAAAATTGAGCCGGTTCATACAAGCATTAATTGCTTCGGCTGACTTAAGGCTCATCAAAAATTTCAACAAAAAAAAAATGTAATTTCTTTGATTCCAAGAGCACCACAAAATCGATGTACTGATTATTTCGACGCAATTGCAATTATTGCTCACAGTTCGTCCATCAATTCTTCAGCACGCGTACTTTGAACTGCTGTGTCAAAGTTCATATACGTGTCAACAATGGCTTGCCCGAAAACAAAGTGAATTTTTATTTCATACTGATTTTTAGATCCCTATGCTAATGTCGTGTTTCTGTTACTTCGTACTGATGCAAAACATGACGTCGTACTTTTATCAGTTAAAGTTGGTTCAGGCATAATAAACTTCTCATAAGCAAACTATGACGTCATGAACAAACGTCACGAGGGTCAAAAAAACTTTGACGCTATTTTGCAGGTTTTTTTCCCGTATTTTAGGGCCATAAAATCAAGTTACAGTGACGAAAATAGGCTTAACTGAAGAGCAATTTAATCATCTTTCATTCGGTCCTACTCCCATCTTTGTAGGTGCCTTGGTTCCAGAGGAGTAGAGGTACAAACACGCACGCACGCAAGCACATCATAAATTTTTAATGACGTAGAAGATATAATAGGCCTAAAGCAGGAATTACTCTCCCTCCTATACTAGTTTTGCAGGCTTCTATACCTCGAACTTGTTTAGGATGTACACGAATTGCCCGAAATAGTCTCACGTAGGCTACTGTGTTTTTTCTTCAGTTCGGTGATGACTAAGTGGGCTTATTGATGTAGGTCACGGCTTGTCACAGTATTTTTAACGCACTTAAACAATCATGAAGCAAAGTCACGCCGAGTTGCGTATTTTGTAAAAGCTTTTGAAAGGAAAGCAACTCAATTAGGCGATCGTTTAGTTGCGCCAGGCATTGTGTTCAAAACCAGTGCAATACACAAATGCAAACAGACAAATACTCGGCTCCTAAGCGATGATTACGTCAGTATAAAACTGCCACGGATAAGAAAACAACTGGATTAAACCGGTCGCATAATGGAACTGTTTGGGAAATTGCAAACAAACTAACATTTTGGAGAATTTAGACTTTTACAGAAACCTAACTTGTGAGGAAAAAATTGTAGGCTGACTAAAACCTAATATCAGTTTAATCATCCCTGCATGAACCATGACGGACACATTAAACAACTTCAGTAACTTAAAGTTAGCAAAGCAAAGGCTTTCTGGACAACCGTTTAGGGACCTATACGAAAGAAAGACCTAATTAAATTTGCCATTTGTTTAAGTGAAATAAGTATTAAATTAATACTTGGGCAACTTAATTTAGGTCATTTAATTATTTATCAATAAATAGGTTTCCTACATGATTAAAACCGTTCAGTGTGTTTATTTATGTCTGTTTCTCCTACTCCTTTCGAAATAATGGTAAAATTACCTTTCGAAAATTACCTTTCGAAATAATGGTAAACGTAAAATTGGAGAAAGGTGTCGGAAAAAGGGCAATTTCTCCTAATTTCTGTTAATTATATTATTAAATTCTACACGTAATTTAGGTCCTAAATTAGCGAAAAATAACCATTTGCAACAATTATCAGCAACAATCACCCAACAATACATGATGCTATAATTGTTGACCAATTCTTTTCGTGGAAGCCTCGTATTTTTCTGGAAGAGAGCAAACGTCGTCATTTATTTACTTTTAAATAACGGAATTGCTTGTCAGATTGACGTAGGCCTATATGAATGTGCGTTACTACATACAAGCAGTAAAAGTCTATGAACAACCGAACTGAATTTTTAACCGTTTTGTTTCGGCGTGTGGCAGATTTTGCCTATTAATATCGAATTCCAAGCAGCTATATTCTCGAGCGAAGCGAGACGACGCTAACGGAGCGAGAGGCGAGAGCGATATGGCTAGTTTGATACGGACAATCATTCAAGTTTTACTAATCGAGTTTTATGACCAGGAGGATGGATACCTTACTCTCCCCGAAACCCACCAATGAATTCGCATAAAAATATTTTTGTAAGTTTGTTGTAAATTTTTTAAACTCTTAATAAAACGAAATATTTTTAAGTGAAGTTAAAAAAAAACGTATACACGTTGTCAACTTATTTTTATTCTCTAGTTAAGTTGTAAATAGGCCAACAAAACAATCATGCACTGGAAATAAAGTAGTGTAGTAAGCCACCTTTATGCACATACGTTTGATTCGAAGCAGCATAATTTACCAGTTATTTACAACGATTTCTATTTATTTATTGTTACTGATGAACTAACAACATCTGATTTATAAATTTAGTTTTCAAAATTTGCTAATTTCTTAAATGAACAAGTGGACTAGGAACCAGGAAGAGAAAAAATGTTTGAGGAAAAAACTTTTTCTTGCGGCTACCCTTGCAGACATTTTATAAAATAAATAAATTAAAAAAAAAAACACCTAAATTTTCGATCCACACACCACAAGTCCTTATCACAGGCCGGAAACTCTGCAATCACCGTGTGAGTCGCAGTGATCGTTTTGTTTTTCATTTGTTGTTTTGGGCTACAGCAATCTCCACGTTCGTTGGTTCCATTAGACGGAGCGAGCGGCATGTCCGTCCGTCCGTCTGATGGGCAGTTGCTTATCTCGGTCATCGTGGCGCTTGGGCCAGACACCACGCACCATCTCGCTGTAATAAGCCTATCGGTGAGACCTTTGTGCAGGAGACACGCAACCCAACCAGGATCCAGCACGAAGAGACGCATTTATCATCCACACTAGTAGCCATCGAAAGCTGCAGCTTTAGTTGGGACGAATCAACGCCAGACTCCATCAAGGTCTACACCCTCGTGAACTGATTATAATAATGCTGGCTTTATCAGAGGTAAAAACATTTGAAGAAAGAACATACATACATGTGGTGTTGTGGGCTAACTGACTGACAGACACAGCACAGAAGCAAGCCAGAAATGGACTTTTAGAAGTTGGTGAATTAAAACCCTCCTTGATTAAAAATTTGCCGGCAGAGCCCGACTATTCCTCTCGCAGGAGCTAGCAATCGTTTATTAAAAGTTTGTATATCCTCTGTCCGGCATGGGGGACCATTTTCAAAGAGGTCCCCACTCAAAAAAAAACACGATCAATAATTAATAAAATCATAAGTGGCGTCAGGGCCTTATTATTAACCCGTGTTGGGGCCCCGAGGCAGACCTTTCAAGATACGCCTAAATACGGGGGAGCACTCATCATAACATGGGGCCCCTCACCTGATGTGAAGCGCCATTACCCTCTCGCCCCTTTGCCCTGATATAGGGGCCCCTCATCCTTTACCCTGGTACAGGGTCCGTCATCATAACATGAGTTGCCCTCACCCTGAAACGGGGCCTCTCACCCTGATACGAGGTATGGGGCTAAGTTACTCTGATATGGCGCCCCTTCACCCGAATATGAGGCCCACGTGGCTGGGCCATTTGCCCAAGGCAAGATTTTGTGAATGCCACACGCGATGCCATGAAGAACAATAAACTGCACTGAGTGTAAAAGAAAAATAAACCCTTTCTTAATATTAAAATTGCCACAATGCATAAGTGGAACATTTGTCATAATGAAAAGTATAAAAAATATATTTTGCGTAATGAGAAGTGCATTGTTGGGGGCCCTGTTTAGGACATGACTCTGGAATGTCCATGTTAATATTACCCCATCTTCCATTTCGTTCTGGATCGCGTTTCTACGCGGTCATTTGTCGATCGAACGACAGCAAGCTGACCTGATAGTCACCACGATTGTCTCATTTGCGAGATACCGCGGTTTCGAGCCTAACCTAAGCCAATCTAGGCATTTACGGGAAAAGAAGGGCCCTGGTTTGGCTTGTGCTCATGTGGATTGTGGCATGTAAAACAACTTAGGAATTTCCGATTGGAACAGCCTAGCAAAATTGTCCTTCTCTCCTTCGGAAGCCATGGCTTTGGCTGGAAGCTCGATAACCTCCGAAGTTGTCAAACGAGTGTTCATAATGACTCGTGTGGATAACCTACGTTAAAATGGTATAGTACAGCCCCCCCCCCCCTCCATGAATTGGGAAATAAATATCGCTCGTACTTGAAATTGTTCCATGCTATCCCCTTCTCGCAACCAGCAGCTTTGAAACGATCTTGAAGCGAGGAAGAAGTAGCGGTTGTTGAAGCCAAGGCCGACTGCCAAGCACGTAGAAATTACTTTTTTTTGCCTTCCAAACCAGGCTAGTCCTCGGTCGGGCCGTGAATTTAACGCCTCTTAGCGTTACTTTGATAAAAATGAGATTGTCGCGAGGTTGAAAGAACTGGCCCGGATCCAGGAAGACTGCCCCGCAGCTTTTCTCCCAGCTGACCTTGTAATAATGAGTGAGTGTCAGTCTGGCTCAGCGGTAGGACCTCCGCCTTTGGTTTCAAAGGTCGTGGGTTCGAATCCCCGCTCAATGCGAAGACAGCTACCACTTGATTACTCCTACGTCCAGGACGGGTAAACGCATTTGTAAGCTAACATACAAAAAGTACACGAAGTTTAAAACCACATCGTTTTATCCACCTAGTTGTAGCTGGTGAACTATACCACACGCCATGGCTGTTTGCTGTGACGTGCATATCATGTGACTGGGCTAGTCCAATCAGACGGCCAAACAGCCGTTGTTTTCGTTCGTCATTGGCTAACTCATCGTGACGTCACAGCAAACAGCCATTGCGCATGGTTTAGATATGGGTAAAATGGTTTCGCGTAATTTCGTGTACTTCTTATCTTTAGTTGCTGTTATTTTTTCTGTTTTAGATTCACCTTTGAAAATGTTCACCATGCAGGACAGAATAATTTAAAGGCATAAGAGAGTAATAGACATTGTTTGACTCAATAAAATACAAAAATTAAAAACTAAAATCTGTTGCACAGGCCTACAGCCTTTTATACAATACAAATAAAAAAATAAAAAAAAATAATCAATTTTAAATTCATTTACACTGTATTTCTTTGCAACACGCTTTGCCAACGGCGGCATCTAATTCCAAGAAATGAAAGTACTAAATTTGGCAAATTTCAAATTCTTCTTTTTTATTGTGCAAAATGTTGTATTCAACAGATTTTAAATGCTATCTTTATATTTTGCAGGCCCTAATAAACCAATTTAAATTTAAGCAAATTTAAATTATCTTACTTTACCCTTTTAAGATTTTGTAAACTTTTAATAAACGGCGATTGCTTGTGCGAGAGGGTGCAGTAAGT
The DNA here is from genome assembly GCA_023313725.1 of Lithobius niger. Classification (NCBI taxonomy): domain Eukaryota; kingdom Metazoa; phylum Arthropoda; class Chilopoda; order Lithobiomorpha; family Lithobiidae; genus Lithobius; species Lithobius niger. The sequence goes on from JAHWFP010133873.1 coordinate 18,934, forward strand.
TTTAGTGGACATTTAACATGGGTCCTTTTTTCTTTTTACCTTTTTTTTAGCCTAGCTCAGCATTTTTTTCCCCTCTCTTGCCTTTTTAGGCGTTATTAGGGCTTTTTTCAGGCCTTTAGGCGGCTTCTCAGGTACCGCCGCTCCATCAAATGTCTGCACAAAAAGGCCAATTTTTTTTAAAAGGGCATTTTGAAAAAAGGGCAGAGGCAATGCACTCCCTCCCTCCTTCCCTCCCACTTACGCACGCCACTGCCTACAGGCGTCGCTACTTCATTTTGTGGCTAAATTGCGCAGATGTTGATATTAGCATTTGAATCTTCTAAAGTAAATTCAAATATTACAGCGGCCATCAAAATAATACATGGAAAATTTTAGTCATAGTTTGGAACAGAAATTTGAGGTTTTTATTGTGTGCGCAGCGCATCTTGAGTCATGGAGGTATTTTATGAGCGGCTACGTCTTTCTGGAGGGAGCGGCTTTAATCGACGGCCGCCATTGTTTGTGTAACCATCTTGGATATCAACAAGGCACCCTGCTACCAAAAATATACAATCTATCGGCATCTGTGTTCGTTCTGGGGTGAACTCAAAATAGGCCTCGGACACTATAGAAAAGTGTCCTTGCCGAGGAACCAATAGTTTTTGCATAGGCTTACATAATTCCAAACACTACGCTATTGCATGAAAAGTAAGGAAGATGAAGTGGTCAGTACACACGAAAATTACGGAAAGTGTTAGTACAGAGTGAAAACATGTGACTGTTTTAAAATAAACCGATTTTAGATATACCTATATAGAAATGGGCTACGCTAAAAAACAGACAAAGCGCTTACCAAATAGCACTGTCCCATAGGAACGTCTCGTAACATTAGCATTTACATAGTGTTGCTAGCGTGAATTGCGTTTACAATACAACACTATTCACTCTGCAATACTTTATAAACGCATCCTTAAAAGACTGGCAAATGATTTAAAATAGTAGTTCCAAAAATGGTTTTCCAGACATGGCACAAACTAGGCACATAAGAAAAACAACAGAATTAGTTTTCACCCATACCAAACTAATTCTGTGCTTGTTCACTTAAAACATAACAAAAAAACCTCCGTGCAACCGAGTTCATTATTCATTTTAGAGATAATGGACTCGGTCGCGTGATTGAATTTTTTTTTTTAGGTGAACAAGCCTTGAATTAGTATGGTATGGGTTAAAATTTAAATTGTTGTTCTTCTTATGTGCCTTGCGAGTTTTGAATCTTCTCATTTCACAAAATAATTCGCTGCCTTAAAACAGTAGTGTTTTTATTATAACTCTTGTTTTTTTTTGTGTGTGAAAGAAAACGCTTGTGTTTATATCATGTGTTGTACCATAAAAACTACAGTTTTATTTAAAAAAAAATTCTGTTGCTACACGGTTTTAGTGAGTGTTTATGAAATTTTACAAAACTGGATGCTAGTATTTTATTTTAAACGCATTTCATATGAAAAGGGCGAAACGCATACGGTTTCTGCAAGCGAAAGAGCAAAAACGTCTCCTTGTTTGGGGCTCCATTCAACTGAAAGTTGAAAGTTTTGAAAGTTGAAAGTTTCAGCATTTCATATCTGAAAGTTTTGAAAGTTTTCTACTCAGTCCATGTTATTTGTAAAGCTTTTATGTGTGTTTCTCTAAAACCGTCCAAACTGTGTTTGTGTTAAATCACATGTTTTTACTGTGTATCATTGTTAAATGTTAACTGACTACAGGATAACATGTTGACACCGAATGTTGCTAAATACTAAAACTAAGATTCCACTTGAGACGTCTTGAAGCGAAATAAAAAAAAAAGTCCCTTTCCCTCCCAAATTTGTGCTTCATAACTTATAGTATTGTGTTTAATAGTTTTATTGCTTGATTAAAATTGTTACTTTTCGTATAAGACACACCATGAATATCTTGAATGTTGTTCATAACGTCACCCATAATGTCATTCATGACATTAAAAGTTGTTGACTTCTTCGGCACGATTTCTCAGTGATCTGAACCGGAACTGAAAGGTAATTCTTTATCTGTGAATCCCGTTTTCACCTCAGTTTCTTAGTAAGGTGTTGAAACCGTCCTGACACTAATAAAAACAAAACTGTTCTAATCTTTTTATGCTAAAAAAATGTATTTGTGTTTCTAACAAACTAAAAGCGTACAAGACTTGGCCTAAATTGGAAGTGCCAAATTAGAACAACTATTAACAAGCTGAGAACTCCTATGTGTAAGTACTAAAAAAATGAATGTAGTTAAACAGCCCAAGAGTATTAGATGGTGATACTACAGACCGGAACTATTAACATTCAGTCAATAATCACCTCTACTGTGAGCTCTACTGTGAACCATGTTTTGCGCTTTTGTAACTACGTGGGAGCACGAACAATGCAATATCCAGACACTGTATCGGGCATTTAATTGCGTGCACTATGCTAACGTCTGTATCGTGCGCCTTTGCTAATATCAAAATCGTGCACCTTGCTAATACCACCATTGTGCACCTTGCTAATACCAGTATCACGCACTAGTATCGTTCACAATTATTCAGCCATTTTGTAGGTCGACCATTTTCTGGGGTGACATTTATAAAGAGGCGCGATCATTCCGCCGTTTTCAGAGAGCTTGGTATATCACATGATGACACGTTAAGATTCAAATAACTGGCTGTAGGCCTACCATCGTTTACAGGCAGCCCTCTGACGGTAAAGAACCAGAGTTTCACACTACGAGATGAAAGTTTAGTTGATGTCATTATTTTGCAACTATTTTTTGACACACAATTTCATTGATTTTTGCTACATGTAATGACATTTTGGATGTTTTGTGACGCCAAGGTAGGCACGGAACGACTGTCTTTAGTCAGTATCCATGTCTGCTGTGCGACTGCAAACTTTGTTGTTTTATAACTATACGTGGACGAGCGAATGTTCTGCAGCCAGACACTTAATTCGAGCATTTAATCATGTGCACCTTGCTATTACCAGTACTGTGCACCTTTCCAATACTAGTTTCGTGCACCTTGCTAATGCTGTATCGTGCATCTTACTAATACCTGTATTGTGATCTTGTTATTACCAATATCGTGCACCTTGATAATACCCGTATGGTGCACCTTCTCAGTTTTGTTTAATGTTCGGCTCGGGTAGAAAAAAGCTGATCGACCCAGCCTTAATATTTTGTCATGTCGAGGTTAAATCCCAATGCGGCCGAAATTCAAATTGTGGAAAATGTAAGGGAAAGGTGCAGGGATACAGAAAAAGTTAAAGGTTGAGTGTCCACCATTCACAGAGAGAAAGATGCATCAATAACGTTTTCATGATATTCTCCAGTAAAGTAACTAGCTACCTTAGCAGCCTTGGCAGCCTATCACTAGTTTCAAAGTCTTGCTCTGCGGTAAAAGATGTTCTTATTTCTTTAAAATACCAGGACGAATACAATTTGATCAACAATGCCGGTAGGCTTCGGTAGGCTTGCTATGTTCTGACACCAGCTTCATATTTCTATAAACGTCTTCACCAAACCTACCGCCCTCCCCCTCCACTCCCCTCGTGAATTTCCCCATCCCTAACACCACCTCCTGACAGCTCTTTTGGGCTGTACACCCCGACTCCCCCCTCCCTTCTCCTATAGGTGGACTCCTTGAAATGGTATAACTTGCTTCGTCATACGTCTGGCCTGGCTGGTTTGGAGTAGCTTGCTGTTAGCTGCCATTCACGTTTCCTCCACCCTCTCCAGGCAAAACAGCGCCATCTCGATCAGCTAAGTGGGTGGGTCGAGTCGCAGGTTATAATTTGCTCAAGAGTTGCCTTGCTTATGCAAGAGTTTATAAACAGCCGTTGAAAGAGCGACTGCCGACTCGGAGCCTTTTGCGGCCTTCTCCAAAGGGGCTAATTGGAACTTTGCAGCGATGCATTGTTGTCAGACGGCGCCGCTCTTATTGTACTGCCAGGTATTCGAGATAATGGCAGGGCACACCACTTAAGTGAGAAAAGGAGGAGGAGGAACCAAAGGAGGCGAAGTAAAATAAAAAATATAAAAAACGGATGAAGAAAAAAAAGGATAAAACGTACGTACTCACAAGCTATTATAGTTGAAGCGGCGCACATTTAAAGAATTGCACGGTTCTTGTTCATGAGAAAAAAGTTGATCGTGTTTGTAGACGAGAAGGTCGGTTTTATATCGCTGATCGCTATCGTTGCCCGCTTATAGTGAGACGCAGGCTCGAAATGAACAACCTATCGTCGTTTGGTTTAGAGTTGTTTGCTTTTACCTGAAACAAGGATTCTCGCAGCTAGAACTCAGGGCACGTTTATGTCACCACTCGCTTTTGCATTCTCGCCGCTAGAAGCTAGAAATCACCTCAAATTCCAACATGGCGACGGTTTTATGTCTGCCGCCTCGCAACAAAAACAGCAAATAACGCGTGTTCAGAAGTGTTTGGAAAATTGTTTCGTCATGAGGAATTCTTTATATTATTGGCACGGATTATAAGACTGCAAGTATTTACTCAAACGATGTGTCGGATTTAGCTAATCCATTTAGCGTTGTTACCATGGCAATATGACCTTTGCCATCGCGATTGAGTTCTAGCTGCGAGAATGCAAAGGCGAGTCGCTGCATAAACGCGTCCTCAATCGCGATGGCAAAGGTGACTTTACCATGGTAACAACGCTAAATGGATTAGCTAAATCCGACATCGTTTGAGTAAATACTTGCAGTCTTATAATCCGTGCCAATAATATAAAGAATTCCTCATGACGAAACAATTTTCCCAAACGCTTCTGAACTCACGTTATTTGCTGTTTTCGTTGCGAGGCGGCAGACATAAAACCGCCGCCATGTTGGAATTTGAGGGGATTTCTAGCTTCTAGCTGCGAGAATGCAAAAGCGAGTGGTTGCGTAAACGTGCCGTAAAAGTCCCAAACTCAAATTCTACAGCCCGCGGGAATGCCACATTCCACGCTACCAGACACAGTTTGCAAGATAGCAATGATAAGCGTCGTAAACTGCAATTGTAGTAACGTTTACAGCGATTGTTGTACAAGTTTCCGCTTCGTTGTTGTATTGTTCCTGCTGCTGCTGCTGTGGGATTTTCGCTTTTAATTTCTACAGCAGTTTGGGTTCGTGCTCCTTAAAAAAAAAAGCAAAGTAACGGTATCGCTGCTACTGATTTTTAGGATATTAGCACGGCTGGCAGGCAGTGCTTATAGTAGAGTTCGTTGGCTCATGAGAATTTTCAGAAATGGACTGGAGGTGGGGGCGGAACGGCTAACAATGTCAAAATGTTACAATGCTGCAACATGTAACAATGGTGCAATAATGAGGCGAGACGCACAAGATCGGATTATAGTTCACGCGAACACGATGCAACGATGCTTGGGCACGGAGAAAGTACCATTGTCGTTGTATCTTGTTTAAGAAGTAACAATATCGACCTTCCAATTCTGGAGCGGAGGGTGTAGTTGATTCTTTTTGTTTCTTGGTATGATTGTTTTTTAGATTGTATACTATTTAAGGAGGACGCATGGCGACGGGCCACGACCCCAATAAAAATTTGACACTGAAACAAAACTGTTTTAAACTCGTTGTTGAGAACCAAAGTGAAGCGATCCTATAATTTTCACTTAAAGGGCAATTACATCCATTCTGACATGCATGTTTGACTTTTGGATCACTTACACAATAACCAAACACAAGAATTGCGGTAAGAATACGTTACGTACGTCCGATGTAACAATTTAATTACTGCATCACCAAAACACGACACGGAGGTCGCCATTGTTTTGCTGGAACGCGCAGAAATT
>JAHWFP010133874.1:0-17679 GCA_023313725.1 Lithobius niger
TTGAAAATCGATTCATTGTTTCGATGTCTAGGAGAGAGCAAAACTTCCCCAACAAGAACAACAACAATATTGTAGTCATGATTAAAACAGCGTTCAAAAGGCCCTAGACCTTGTTCATACCTACGTTTACGCTATAAAAGTTGAAAATCGGTTCATTGGTTCGACCTCTAGGTGAGAGCAAAATTTCTCCAACAAAACCAAGAATATGGTAGTCACATTAAAACAGCGTTCAAAGATCCCTAAGAAAAATTGGAAATTAGCCAACAGCGAAAACCATACACTAGAAATAACGTAGTTCAGTAAGCCACCTTTATGCACTTACGTTTCGTTGGAGTGGCATGACCCAGTTCGCCCCCAGATCATTTGCATAGCGCCTTAATCAAATAGCGCCATGCAAATGATGTGGGGGCGAACTGGGTAGCCAGTTCGAATCCGGATCATGCCACTCCGACGAAACGTAAGTGCATAAAGGTGGCTTACTGAACTACGTTATTTCTAGTGTATGTTTTTCGCTGTTGGCTAATTTCCAATTTTCCTTAATATTATTCCCAGCGATTTATGTCTATTTTTTTCAAAGATCCCTAGGCATTGTTTACCTCCGTTTTAAGCTTTCAAAGTTGAAAAATCTGTTTATTTGGTTCAGGTGAGGAGGAGGAATAACAATAAAAACAACAACAATAACCATCATCATTATCATGCTGTGAGGACGAACGGTTTGATTGTTGTCACGACCTATATACCGAATTTCGTTTGTCTAATGTCAAATCGGGGGGAATAGTAGCCTGTACTAAGATCTAAACGGGAAAAAAAAAACTTAAAATCAAACCAAGCATATCATGTGCGAGCTGTGAAGGACATTTACAACATTTATACACCATGGATAGGCACTTGACTGTTCTTAGATTATAAAACACATCCTTTTTTAAATTAAATAATGGATAGCACGAAGTACTAAAGTACTTGATTTTGCGTACAATAAATTGACATACAGTTGAAGAATTATTTTACATATCTACACTAATATTTTAATTAACAAATAAACATTCAATTATCTTTACGTATCTACATTAATATTTTAATTATTAAAGACGGCAAAGCCAGAGGCTCACAAGAAATAACTAAATACAGATGCAAAACTATTTACGTTGCCTTTTGGGCTTATATGTCAGACTGCCTGAGCGGGGAAATCGAACCCAAGACCGATAAAACCAAAGGCCAAGGTCCTACCGCTGAGCCAGACTGACACGGCCTTGGTTTCAAAGGTTCTGGGTTCGATTCCCCGCTCAGGCAGTCTGACATGTAAGTCCAAAAGTCAACGTAAATAGGTTTGCATCTGTATTTAGTTAATATTTTATTTATTATGAAACATTCAGCCCTCACACTTATTTACTAGCCACATATTGTAATATTATATACTAAACTAAGTGACAAAAACTGCAAGTTTAAACAGTGAATAAAATTGTAAACTAAAAAATACGTCTTTTCATTCATAGGCTACCTGATTTATTTATCATTTTGTTTATTTAGTAAATATGTTTTAGTTTTAAGTTTCCAAACGGCGCAATATACTGACATGCCCTAGATAATTTGTTAAAAATGAAAGGAGCAAAATTTTGTTGACATTTTTCCGAAATTATTTCTCCAAAGTGGTAATTTATGTCTAACTGATTCTGCTCGTAGACTACTGTTATTCCTTAAGAGTTCATAAATAATTTTCCATTACAAAATAGTTTTTGTTATAATAAAGTAGTCTCTTAGGCTATCGACAATAAGAATTTTGTGGTCAAATTTAATTTTTTTAACGTTTTTTTTTGTTGTTGCCCTGGAAAAGAACACGAATAATTTTATTTTGCATTTTCCGCACACGGTGTCAATAAGGTATCGTAAGCCATCAACTCCAACACCATACCTTAGACGTGATTTGGTTAGACAAAAATCGCACTTTAATCCGTCTTTGTCCTTAATTCATTAATTTATTTTTAATTCCCATCTTTCTCTGCCAAATCACAGGTTTTGCAAACGTTACCACTTTTACCATTTAGGTTAAACTATTATATCCGTTAAGAAAAACGACGAAAATTCCACCTGACTGTTACAATTCCCACTATTAAAATGATGAAAGCGACCAGAAATAAGGAAAAAAAAACTAAATGAAGTAAAATTACAAAATAATTGAAGTGGCGGAAGGCGGGGACCCTTTGTTAACCATACAAAGAGCCAAACAATATTACTCAGCTACTTTTCAAACAAATTTTTCCTTTGAGAGGATTACCTTAACATTTTGGTCTCCGACGTTCATTCAGGTCACGGTTAGCAGACCACTTTCATTAGTCATTTAGAGTAGGCTAATTAACTTAATCCCACTCACCGAAAGAGTTATAAAATCAGCTCAGTCGTGAAACTACCTAAATAATAATAATAAAAAAATAGGAACAACAGCTCGTAGGTTTTTGTCTGCAACAAAAAAATAATAATCCAACACTAATAAGGATAAATCACGGGCAAATGATTACGACAACAATCAACATTTCATGAATGGTTTTATAAACGGTTAATCAGCGTCTTAATTTGGCGAAAGTGGAATTCCCGTTTCGCTGAAATTTTTTTTCTATTGCGAAGATATACATTACCTATGAATTTTAGCATTTTATTCCGAAATGCTAAAATTTACAGGTAATGTATATTTTCGTTTAAGCAATAGAAACGGAATTTGGCCGGTGGGGGCCCAGCGGCGATTCTCCATTTTTTTTCAAAATCTCCTGCATCGCTTGTGCTGCTGCGCTCCCTGCGGCTAAACATGCAACATCGGAATCAGAAACCACATAAAGAAAGAAATCACAGGTAAAGGGTAAATGAAGCAAGCAGTCTGCATTAAGTTCAATAGGTTCAATAAAACTGTGAAAATTAACAAGAAAAAAGATGATCCCTGGTTTTTAATCTTCTGTACAGTCGTACCGGCTGAGAAGACTATTGCAACGACTTTGTCCGTCCGTCGCTTTTTTCAACTTCGCAACGGTACCAGACATAGACGACCACTGTTTACAACGTTCGATTCAGTGTCAAAAGTTAGTTAAATAACACGGCAAATTAAAACATCGTTACTTACTTATAGCTAGTAGACTTCTTCGAGGTAACTAAATTAAATAATAACACTTGATCGTCGAATTAAAATCATAAGGTAACACTCAATAAAAAGAAATGGATTTTAGTTTCGTTTAAAATAGTCTCGTCGAACCAGTGAATGAATAGGATTACCGTCGAACCAAATTCTCCATTAGACCTATATCTGCTACTTACGAAATTAAAACTGCATTTTTAAAATTAGGCCTAAAATCATGTTACCATGGCAACGTCAAGTGTTATGAGTCGCTGTTGGCTGAGTCAAGAGCGTCTCTCTCATCACTTCACTTGTGCGTTACGTTGTAACACTAACTGTGTGCCTGTAGGTGCACCGTGTTGTAAAATAGAATAGGCTTACTATACAATCCATATCTCCGTTAGCTGCTACTTACGAAATTAAATCTGCTGGTTAAAATTAGGCCTAAAAGCTGACAATTAGGCCTAAAATGTAAAATAGGCCTAAAAGCTAACACATTTTTAACCGGCAATTATGATGGCTACTGCTTTTAGATTAGTATAATAGAGATAGCTGTTGTAGTGCGTGATAACTAGCGTAACTTGTAGTGATAACTTGTAGTGCGTGAGGTGTGCGCCTCAACATTGGAAGTGGAGGAACTGTACAGAAGACCGGTGCGACTAGGTAGTCACTTGTTTACAACGGACAACGTTATATAGAATGGACACTGAATCCAGAGATGACAGAATAGTGAAAGCTAAAACTTCTGGGACACATCCCCGCACTTTGCTTGGGGAGCTTATACAGTGCTCCCCCAGACCTCATAGCTACCATTTCTCCATATTATACAGGCGTCCTTTCATGGACAGACCGACGCTTGAGTGTTGTCGTTTTTGTACTGCTCCTCGTCAACGTTCGGCTCATTTAACAGTTAAAATAAATTGCAGGTATATATTGTTGGTTTCTGGACTAAAACGCAACAAAGATGATTTTCGTAATTAATTAGGAGGGCAACAATTAATGTCTGATGACATGGTACACCAACATATTACTACCATACAAGTACACAAACATTTAATTTAATTTTTTTTTATTTTTAAAGACACTAAAAAATAGTTTATTACATTATACAAAAAAAAATTCGTACATACATCTCTGACGTTCTTGCAAATGGGATTGTCAATCATCGATATCTAAAAATATAACAAAATAAATAAATGAAGAAGATGAAGAAACACAATGCTAGTAGCAACAGTCAACAGAAACATATTAACGATACACACATATACAGCATGTGAATCCATTAACATTATCTACTAAGTTAAAACAATAACACTCAGCAAATAATGCTAATCAGCAAACACCACTAAACTGGACATTAAACACCTCCTTGCGTTTGCAAGGAGATACTGCAGCACCAAAATTAAATACTAATCATATGAAAAAAGACGACTGCTGTCCTCAAAATCTAACGAAAGCCAACAAAAAAAAAAACAACCAGAAATGGACCAGAAAATTAGATTGGTGTTTACATCACATAATTTTTACGGAAAAAAATGGATTTCATCCATTTGGGAAAAAAAATCTGATATCTACCCCAAAACAAAATTTGTTAAGGATTCCCGCCACGTATTTTGGCCGTGTGAAGTCGTGATATCGAACACCAAGCTCTTTCGCTAAGCTAATCCCACCGACTAAGACTTCAAACGTTAAATGAAATAATTGAAAATTGCGCATTACTCCATAAAAAGTATTCTAAGGCCAACCCTTTTTGTTAGCATCCATCAGAACCGTAAAAGGAACTTTCAAAACTACCCGTTCTATTGGACATCATCGGACCCTTTACGGTTCTGGAGGGTGCTAGCAAAAGAGTTTGGACTTGGACAAATTTTGCTGTTGCGTTTTTTATGGACCAACCTGTATTTATTTAACTTTCAAACTATACTCGGTGGGATTAGCATAGCAAAAGCGCTTGGCGCTTGATATCACGACTTCACACGGCCGAAAAGCTTGGCGGAAATCCGTAACAAGTTTTGTTTTGGGGGTAGTACAATCTTACAATATAAAGGCTAAGTCTTGTAGCATTGTCGCCTCGACTTATTCTGAGTTCAGAACCCAGAACAGCCTCGACTAACAATTTGCTCTGCATGGTCATCTCAGCGGCAAGTCTTAAATGACGTCATGCACAAAGGACAGTTATTTTTCACAAGGTACGGATCGCTCAAGCCAAAGCGAGAAACTGGGAGTGGTGGGAGGGGTGGGGGTGAACGGTAAATACCGGTGTGTGGGTCAGTGCGCCTGTTAGCCCTGCTCGAAGTTTTTTTTGGAAGGATGGGAGGAAAGTGGAGGGGGTGGGCAGGACACGGGTGGTAGAGGATGGGAGGAAACGGTGAGTATTACTGGAAGAAAAAATTGCCTGTCGCATTCAACGTTTATGCCACACCTACCAAAAACTGGGAAACAAAACCGGGTACGATTGCTAGTTTTTTTTTTAACAAGTCCAGAAGAATTCATCTCCATTTTAACCTCAAAAGGTGCAAACAAAGTTTACTTTTTGCGGTGGGGAGGGGATGGGGTCAAAATATTTGTGGACTTTGGGTGAGTTCTCAGATTAATCGTATACAACGACTACACTTTTAGCATGGGATTGTGTTAGTGTGACGCCACCACCATGCATTAATTTAAAAAAATGTTACGCTATCCCTCAGCCACTCGGAGCCCCCAAGCACACAGCGGCCAAGCCGCGCGGCCAGGTTGCTGCGGCCAACGAGAATGCTTAAGGTGTATGTAGCAACGTGCACTTGGCCACAGCGCCCAGCCTGTCGCCGCAGCCACTGGGATCCCAAGCGGCGTGCAGGCGGCTACAAGGCGACCATACTTGCACCGGGTTCATTTTCCACCACGTGATCGAGAATTATCAATGAAAAACGGACGGTCGCCATTTTTTTTGGCCGCAACGACCACTGGCCGCGCGACCTAGCTGCTCAGTGCACGGGCGCCCTTAAGCTGTTTCTCTGCGCTTGCAAATAAACAGCGACACGTTCGTTTCTCCAGAATGTGTTTCAAGGGAAAGAGCGGCGGTTTATTGTTTTAGCTGTTACCGTCGCCCTCGAGTGACAGAAAGCGGCAAGAGGACAAATCAATCGCATCAGTGACGCTTTCGGCGGCCATAATGTCCAATCCAGTCACGAATCGTCGTTTTTGCCCTTGATCCGGCTGGCACTGTACTGATCCCTGATCAGACCCTACAAAACGGATGTGGATGCCACTTCGATGTCGGGGACCGTATAATGTTGGTTTCAAGTACCAGTCAAGCAAAGACTTGAGTTCAATTATATTAATTGAGGACTGTCATCTGGTATGTAATTTTTTTCCCCTTGTGGTTACAATTTTTCTTTAATGGTGTAGCCACCTTACTGAGAACTTTCGAATACCAACAAAGCCTTGCTGCTATGACCAAATGGGGAAGAGAGGGGGGAGGAAGGGCACTAGGAATTAGGTATGCCTATTTAACGAATAAACGTACCAAGATAAAAAAAAATACTTTAACTTAAATTTTTCAATTAACATCTTGAACTCTGAGAACCTCCATCCTGCAATCGGGGCTCACCTTAAATTCTTTTTTTTTGGACTTGATTTTTCCATGTTTTCCTTGACCCACGCAATGCTTACAACGCATTAACAATATTCTGTCGGTAATTTATTGATTAGGTTACCGAAAAGGCCAAAACAAGTGATTAATAAACATAACTCGAAAGACTCTTGTCGTTTCTCGACTTTCAGCTCATCATTACCATATTCTCCGACCTTTTCGCCTGTTGTCGTAAATTTTAACTTTTTACTATTTGAATTTGAATTTATTAATCAGTATAATTGCAAGTTTCTTTTAAGGTATTTTGCAAAGCATACAACCGGTGTGAATCCAAATGTGAATCAGTTAGACGATGGCGTTCGGCAACAATGCGGTACGACTTTCACTGTTTACTTTCGCGGCAATAAAGCGAAAGTTTTACTGCATTGTTGCCAAAGCCATCGTCTAACATTTGTACAACCACGAGTTAAATCTTTAGTGAACGAGCCATTGTTGCAATAAAGCGACAGTATTAGCCCATTGTTGCCGAACTATCGTCGAACTTATTTGTACAACAACGATTTGTATTGTTAGTAACAAGCCATTGTTGTGATACTACTACGAGCCATTGTTGGCGGGAATGTTCTTTGCTCCAAATCCGTTTTCAAAACTCAATAACTGCAATAATTGCCGTATGTGTTTATTTTAATCAATTTTAACTCTTTCCTTCAGCTACAATAAATGTATTATTTTGGATGCATTGATTCGTAAACATTGATGGCGGTAGTAGATTTATTTACGTAACTAAGAACCAAAGGCCTTCGTTTTCTATGACTAGAATTCTTTTTTCTTATGTGTGCAATAGTTTAATAAATGAGAAGCGATTTGCGATACATAAACATGGACAGCGACTGTATTATTACTACTGAAAGTAAGAACCAAAGACCTTTGTATTTTGGGTCGTTTATAATTAATTTTATTTCATTTGGGGAAACTACTCAGCTACTTAGGGAGCGATGGGCAACCTTGCTGCTTTCCCCGAGTTTTTTACAAAAAGTGAGTTTGTTGTCAATTTCGATCCCCAAGTCAGGGTATGAGCAGGACTACAGATCGGTTCTTGACCATAACAAACAAAATTGCATCATTTACGTGGGGTTATCTGACCCAAAAGAATTGACCCAAGTTCTCCACGACCCCGCTGGTGCATAAACATACATAATGGAGAAACATACGTATGGGATACAAAGTTTCAACATGCCATCTCGGGCTAAGAAAGGCAATTCCTTGCAAACAAAATGCTTCAAATCGCCATTTTCTTTACCTGGGGTCAACGAATAGGACGCCTCTGTCTGCAACGTCCTCTGCAAAGGGTGGGCCAACAATTTAGCCAGTCCGTCGTGGAGCCGTGTTGCGTTGCGGGTCACTTCGAAAACGTAAGCAGTTCCTCGGTAGTCGAAGTCGCAGAGTGTGTCAAAAATCTCCTGCAAAAAAAATAAAAAATCATAAAACAATAAAAAAACACGACCAAATGAAGGGAACTATTTTGCTCCTACGTCAAGACTGAGGCTGCAACAAGGCAAGAGTTTTCACGACACGATACTTTCTCAAATATTGGGAATAGCTTTTATACACACCCCCTCCCACCCTCCAAAAAGAAACTAACAATTGATATCACTATCTGTTTTGACGGCAGTATTTTCCATTAAGCTATCTCCACTCTTGCTCAGAAGAGATAGCTGGGGTGGAAACAAGCGTTTTACCCGACTATTCTTGGTTTTGCCAACTAATATTGCAGCCATCGGCTTGGGTTTGACAAGGTTACAGTAAAGACAATGGAAAAACCCCCCCCCCCCCCATGATAAAAAAAAACCCGAGGGGCAAATTCACAAAACCAGAAAGGAAAAGGGGCAAAGGGGCGTGTCAACTTAGACACGCCCAACACTCCCAATAGAAAAAAAAAAGCAGTGGCCCTAGTACGTTACCTTGAGGGATACCGCAACAAGAAAAGTGTTCATTTCTCTGCAGCGCTTAGCGAATATATGTTCAACATTAAAAGTTTCACCAAGAATAATAATAATAAAGAATAAATCACACGGCACGCAGCAGATAACGGGACAGTTTTTCCTGCTGTCTAGAAAGTACAAGTCTTCGAAATCAAGTTTACCCAACTTAATTACTTTATCAGCTTGAACGAAACAAACGGACATGTTGGGGAAAGGAAAAAAAAACAACAACAATTCAACGAGAGTTGTCGTGGTCGAGTCATTACCTCAACGAGTTTGCTTTGTCAGTCATGAAATTGCACCCCGTTCTTCACGAGATCATATCAACAAAACGATAAACGGGAGAATCGAAGCAAGGAAGGGAATCAAGGGGAGACGACCGCACAATGGCCATTCAACTACTAAACACCACTAACGTGCTACACTATTACAAAACTTGCTTTCAATAAAATAAAAAATAAAAAAACACACGTTGTCTAATAATTAGAACACTTAATCTGCACCCACACTTTCGCCTTTCTCTCGGTAAGAGACCAGAAAATAAAAATAAACAACTATTTACTGCCATTAATCTATCATGTCAAAAACCAAAACTGGTAAAAGGGGCCGCCAAGTTCCGAATGGTTCAGCCCTTCAAAGGAGTCATATCAACACACCAAAACATTCGCCAAGTTAATCGCACCGCTTAATAGTTCGAAGGTTAAATGAAAACTTGAACATTGAAAGGGGAAGCGTGTAAACATTGGAAGAAGCGCGTAAACCTTGGGGGAAGCGCATTAGCCTTGAGGGAAGCACTTAAAACTTGGGGAAAGCGCGTAAACCTTGGGGGAAGCGCATTTGCC
This sequence comes from Lithobius niger, assembly GCA_023313725.1. NCBI lineage: Eukaryota > Metazoa > Arthropoda > Chilopoda > Lithobiomorpha > Lithobiidae > Lithobius > Lithobius niger. The sequence goes on from JAHWFP010133874.1 coordinate 9,493, forward strand.
TTGGGAGAAGCACTTAAAACTTGGGGAAAGCGCGTAAACCTTGTGGGGAAGAGTGTAAACCTTGGAAGAAGCGCATAAACCTCGGTGGACGCGCATAAACCTCAGTGTAAGCGCCTAAACCTCGGTGGAAGCGCGTGAACTTCGGTGGAAGCGCATAAACCTCGGAAGCGCGCAAACCTCGGTGGAAGCGCGTAAATCTTGGTGGACGCGTGTAAACCTCGGTGGACGCGCTTAAACCTCGGTGGAAGTGCTTAAACCTCAGCGGAAGCACGTAAACCTCGGGGGATTCAGGATAAAGTTAATTTTGCCGGCTCCCAGACAGGCTGGCTAAAAATTGTTTTTATTACTAGAAAAATACATAACCTGGTAATTTTTGCATAAGTTCCTCGATCCTGCATTGTTACTCGGCTATGGAGAACAATTATTTTGATAACAGATGGCGTGTTCCCAACGTTCACGAAAATAGCATTACATATGATTACAATCTTTGGATTTAAAACACACCCAAATGTCCAACCATATAAGGCACCTATTGGAGTCAAACTTAAACTGAACGTCAAATTTCAAGCATAAATGTCGCATGAATTATTTTAGCTGAGTGGAATTAGCTAGTAATTAGTACGAAATTAACGATGTTGAGATACCTTTATCATATTGAAATCCTTTATGCACAGCTGTGAAACAGGACTTTCTGTTGCCTACTCGGTAAACCCCGTCGATCTATACAGTTTCCAAAGCTTTCTGTCGTATTAATATTCAGTATTCAATACCAGAAAAAGCCGGCTTAATGTCTCGGGTAAGAGAAGCAGTTGCTAGCTTTCGCTTAAATACTGATAATGAACAACACCAATTGAACAACGACAATAACGACGGCAATAATTAGACACCATGAATCCATCAATATAAACTTAATGGGCGAAGCACTAGCGTGCTGCTAGATGCAGTACTGAAATACATAAAAAATAAATATATACATGACACACTCTCATTAGTTTAATTGGTTGGTGAAGTTTAAATGAACGAAGGTCCCATCAGAAAAGGAGCACACATAAGTCGTAATCTACATCATTAAAAACGTACGATGTGCGTGTGTGTGTACCTCTACTCCTCTTGAACTAAGGCATCTACAAAGATGAAAGTAGCTCCAAATGAAGATAATAAAATTACGCTTCAGATAGGCGTATTATCATTGCTGCAACTTGTTTTCTTTGACCCACAAATACGCTAAAAACTGCTCGTGACGTTAAAGTTCGTGCAGGCAAACTTATCAAACAGAAATCCTCTAACTAAGCCATATGAAGCGTGGACCAACGGCAATGGAGCGAGCAGAGCGAACGATATGGTTATTATACCATAAAGGTTAACGAAGCTGACACTGACAGTAAGCATTAAAGACTCGCCTTGGAAGATTATGAGACATTCGAATATAAGGACGAAAAGAAAAAAAAAAAGAAAAAAAGAGTCCCTACTGGGACTCGAACCCACGACATCCCGCATATACTTACTTGCTGGGTGCTCCTGTAACGTGTGCTATCGGGGCGGAACCTGACTCCAGGGGAGAGAGCGTTTCGTGTACGAAATAGTTTTTTGCCCTGTCTCTATCATTATCAAAATCGAGTTGCCAGGTTAGATGGTCACGAACCAGAAGCTCCAGGGATCAAATAATATGAACTAAACAATACTAGGAGACTACTTGCAACAATCTATTTTAATAATGTGAGGATTCTATGATGTAAACGGAGTGACAGTTGGCAATAAACTGAAAAAAGTTACTTTTAATGGATAAAACAACGCTTCAGGTAAATGCAACTTAATATTAACCGCTGGCTAAGGTTCTGTCGTTGTGGATGATTAAAATTAAAGAATAAGTGAAACTCGGTTAAATATTGAAAATGCTACTTCTACCTCGTCCCCCCCCCCCAACAAAAAAAAAAAAAAACACATGAAGTCTGGGTCAAGGGGTGCGCTGACAGCGTGTGAAGCGACCGAAAATCAGCGTTCGTTAGCCAGTGTGAGAAAAAATACATAAACGAGATAAGGCCTTCCACGACAAACAAATGAGAGAGCAAACCGTCCCAACGTTGCAAACGGTGCATCAAACACCCCCTGTACAACATGGGCTTCACCTAGTTAAAGCATTATGCCTCTCTTTGTTTTTGTACCAAATTTAGTTTGGCACTCTGCACGTACTCCCAACACACTAACCCATCATTAGTGTTACCGTCAACAATGCAATACGCACAACAAACAACGCTCGTGTGAAAGGACCACAACCAATCTTGGGGAGTGAGGTCCGCTCAGGAGCACACCTCCTCACAAGTTTCACTTCGGAGAAAGGGAAGAAATTAAAAGGATAAAAAAAAGGAGGAAAAAACGATGGGGGAGGGGGGAGGTAGTCTAAAGGAAAGCAAGCGCGAGCAAAACCAGCTTCAGTGAGGCAGTAGGTGTGGAAGAACGAACGCTTTGGCCTGGGGCGCAGGAAGGAAGTGGGTCAGCTCGAGGAGTGAGAGTGGCCGAGTAGCCAGGGGAAAGAGATCGGCAGTAGAGCAGCAAACGCTGAACATCGAGCAACGCCTGTGTGTGAAGGAACAAACGCATGCCCGCCTAAGGCCAACAAGAAATAACATCTAATTCAAACACTCAAAAGGTAAGCCTTGTCATTTGTTACCCTTCAATTTACAATGTAAAATTTTTTTTTACGAAATGTTGGGCGATCCTGGGGAGTCCATATGGCCCGGAACCCCCTCGGGTGTCAAAGTATTTTTTCCCAATTGTGTTTATTAACAGGTAAGAAATAATTCTTCCCTCTGTGGTAATTGCAGAGGACACTCGGCTATTCAGTTACCGTATTTCGCATCCTGTTCCGTCAACAGTAGTACCTGCATATTTTAAATAACAAATTAATTTTAAGTTTTACTGACATCCCCCCCCCCTTTTTTTTTTAAACCTGATATCATCCGTAACTCCAAGGGGAATGCTAGTCACAAATTCGTTACGCTAATAATGTTCCTGCAGGCAAAATCTTCTAAGTATTATACTCAACAACAACACAACAAAAAAAAAACAGTGTTGGACCAAGTACAAAACCTTGAGGAACACCACGATCAGAAGGCAAAACACACACGGTTAGAAGGCAAAACACCGCCTGGCCTCTCTTTGATCGACCATAATTTGTACGTTGTACCAGAGGTTCAGAGAAACGTCATAAAAAGCTAACCAACCACCATATAGTCAAAGTAGTTACACAATTTTAAAATCACGTGTCATGGAACTAGTTACACCCGTTTTAGGAACAGTCTTTACCAAAATGACGCTAAAGAAGGTTAACAGGTATCATGAAGACATCCAAGGAAATTAGATCGCAAAGTATGGAACTGAATTCCAAATAATATAATTTGTCACCTTACTGCTACAGAAAACATGACACATGACATAAGCATAAGCACCGATAATGGACATGCCGATGTAAGATCAGTGTGTGAAGCAATATAATGAAGCAATACATTCAGGATTCCACACTAAAAGCCATGGGTATTGCTTTTCTTCAAAGATAAAAACATGTTTTTTTTTTTCTTGGTGGAACAGACTAGATTTTTGGAACTTTCTGCTTTAACGCAAAAGCTTTGTCATTAACAAAAATCTCTAATGTGCTTCAGACCATAGCAAATCCTGGGAAGAGTTAGAGTGCGAAATTTTCCTTAAAACGGCTAACGTTACGAAATCAGTGAACTGTGAAAATCAGGCAGTTGCTACAGTAAATCTCAATATAAACATTTCACAGCTATGACATGTAATTTTACGGTAAAGTCGTCAGGCTAATAGTATTCCTGCAGGCAAAATCTACTAAGTACTATAATCGGCCCCAAAAAAGAGTGTTGGACCAAGCACAACACCTTGAGGAACACCACGATTAGACATAAAAACTGTTAGAAGGCCTCCCTTCATAAAATACAATAGGCGTCCCTGCTCAGCAAAAAAAAAAAAAAGTGCTATAAACCTTATAATATACCGAAACTTTGTGTCGGTTTTTTTTTTTTAACATGCAGTTGGCAGTAGGCTACTCTTATCGTATATTTACATTCAGTAATACTGGCAGCAGAGGGAAGAAAATAATTTCCATTTTTACAATAATTTTACCCTATTTTTGAAGCGATGAAGAACACTTGGCAAGAGTGGATACCGCTGCAGGGAAAAACAAAATTCTGGCTACGGCCCCGATTCGACTGTAAATTGTATACAACTGCTGTAAAAATACTGTTAACAGCCAGTGAAATGAAAATTATTGAATTTTTATTTCACTGGGTGTTAACAGTATTTTTACAGCAGTTGCATACAATTAACACTCGAATCAGGACCGTAGCCAGAATTTTTTTTTACCCACAGTGGCAACCAATCTTGCCAAATGTTATAGTGTTTTCAGAGAGCAATAACCGGAGTTCAAAATAAACAGCTAACCGCCGCACCTTTAAATATACCGTAAATCACCAATTGACAGCCCTGCCAAAGCTACGGCCCACCCCCACAAAAAAAAAATGATTTAAGGACAGAAATCGTAAAAATAACCTAGCTCGTAATGTTTTCTGCTAGAAATTTAATTAAATCATCATACATAAAAGGAAATCAATATTTTATCCCATTAAATCATGGTTTTTCTGCACCAAAATTAACTAAAAGCTTCACACATAACGCACACAAAATTCTTGAACCAATGAGAATAAAGAGGAGTTGCGTTAATGCTAGGCCGAACACACCCAGATCACGTACGTGAATGATCGCATAACCGCCGAATTTAAGCGATGTATAAATCAGACCTAAACACCCTCCCTGGACAAAAGGAAGATTAGAATTATCTACTTTGTTACAGCCCACCCCTTTTTTTTTACTGGGTTAATTTTAAACCGATGGGCGTTTAATAGGCCATTTACAGTAATTTTCGTTACCGAACTTTCATCCCGCCACTGTGAATACTGGGGCCTGGCTATTTTCTGCATTACAATGCAGAAAATAGGTACAAAAGGGTGAAAAAATGCGGCCACTTTTTTCATCGTTTTACAGCAAATCTGGGTTTTCACAGGGTGCTAGGAATAGAATATAAGGTGTAAGCCGGTAAGCTTAGAGCTTTTTTAAGGCCCAAGTGGCAGACGTTAAGTGGAAGTTACCACCATCATTTTGCCACATGAGGGAGGAAACCGGAGTGCCCGGAGGAAACCCTCGTGCAACGAGCGGGGATACTACGGGAGAAAAAAACCCGTACATATACACTTCCATTATACCACCAGGATCGTACCCGGGTCTGTACGAAGCCAGAGATGTACAGCCGGGACCAAGACGCCTATCGAATCTGACGGCCCAGTGCTCGCAGCTATACCGTTCAGCCACAAAGAGGACTTACAGGACTTAAAGAGACATCAATCCTTCGGGTATGTCATGCGACCCGTTGAGAATAGCGTTTGCAACATTTACATAGGTGAGAGTTAAAGTCGCAAAATCATCCCGCACGAAAGAAAAAAAAAACAAGAAAATGAATGTGTCGGCAACGTTTACAAACGCTTGAACTAGCGTCGCAAAACTGAGTCATACAGGAAAGCCAACATGGATGCGCGTGTACCTTTAAAGAGTTCTTATTTTAATTTTGGTATTGGTAAGGACTTTAAAGTGCTTAAATCTGCAAATAGAGTCCTAATTTCCTGATATTTGCTTAAAAAGAAAACTAAAAGAACGTTCACTACGGCACATTTGCTTTGGTCGCTCATGCAGTGTTTGGGATCAATTGCCTTATAGACCGGGCTCCCTTACTACTTAAGTCTTACTGCTACTAAAAATAAGCTTGTGAAATTTCCACCAAATCGGAACAAAATTGCAAACGTTATCGTTTTAACACACAGACAGAAACAAAATCCAAATTCAGTACAGTAATCGACCTCGCTTGCTTCGCTCGCGCTGCCAATAATACCAAAAAGTGCAGAGTTTAAAAAAAAAAGAAACCGAACGGAACCCTAACAAACAACACCATTGACTGAACAGACTTTTGCCCCATTCCAGACTTGGGTACGTTTACTTTTTTAATGTAATCAATTAAAATTACAATTACTTAAATAGAGAACGGAGCCGTGTGTGGGTGGGGAGAGGGGTGTGTGTGTGGGGGGGGGGGGCACTAAATTTTTGCCGTTTAACACAAGCTTCTGTTTTTTACCAAATGGATTAAGATGCAAAAAAAAAATTGTTATCAGATATTTTCGGACAAATTAGGATTATTTTTTCAACCCCACAATTCTCCCGAATTGTATTCCCCTTTGGCAAAGAAGAAGTGGAGGGAGAGTTCGACGTTGAAAACAAATGTAATTATAAATAAATACAATTATTTGACCATACATTGCAACTACCTTGCTGATTTTTTTTTTTTTACCAATTACAATTACAGCAGGATTGTCATTAATCACACTAAATTACAATTGTTTATTTTTTTTCCAATTACCTGAAGCTATCCCATAAATGACAATGTACATGAAAACAGAATCGCGCTCAGGAAATGAAAAAAGGGTCCGAACAAAAAAAAAATAAAAATAAAAAATAAACTGCATCACTCTGCGCAACCAGGTCCTGCAACAGAAATTGTATGGTCCAATACACTAGGTTTTTTAGGCTCCTCTCCCATCCCCTCCCTACCATACCCAGTGGCGCTACCCGGGCAGTGAACCGGTAGTAGAAAATGGGGGCAGTTTTGACAGTTGGGAGGCAGTAATGACAGTTGGGGGGCAGTAATGACAGTTGGGGGCAGTAACGACAGTTAGGGGCAGCACTGACTGACAGCTAGTGGGGGAGGGACAAGGGTAGAGGCATAGGAATATGGGTCTGACGCCAATGAGCTTTTATAATACCTTCAAGCCATTTCAAGCTTCTCGAACGTGGTCTTGGAAAAAACAATGGCTAAACGTATTTTTATATTTTTTGGTTGAGTTCCGGGTTCTCATAAAAGAAAGAAAAAAAGTTTCTAACATTGTTCGAAGACCAAAAGTATTTCCGGAGTATTTTTTTCAGACAAGTTTTAATTTTGCACGATTGAAAGACTCAATTTTTAAAATTTTTATACAAGTTTTGATCACATTTATCTCACATCCGGACGAAAATCTTCATTCGTTCAAAATTTTCTATCAAAGTCTTAAAATTAGCCTGTCGGATGATCCAGCTGACACCCGTTATCCCAATGAAAAATACTGTAAATCCTTTATTTGTGGCAGGGTCCTGAATTGTAGCCGGTCTCGAAGTGTAGCCTGGTGTTTTCCCATTCTTGAATTAATAGTAGCCGGTCTCTAGTTGTATTAGGATGAAAACGGCTTGATTTTGGAAAAATTCCATAAAAGAGCGTGTCAAGACGCATGTTTTATTGATACCGTATATTTCGTTACTAAATTTTGTAATGGGTTAGCCAGTCTCTGGTTGTAGCTAGTCTCTAATTGTAGCCGAATCAACATGGTTTTGAATTTTAACCAATAGCACGGGCTATAAATAGAGGATTTAAGGTAACTATTGTGTGCGCAGCGCATCTTGAGTCCTGCGAGTATTTTATGCGCGACTACGTTTTCCTGGAGGGGGCGGCATTAATCGACGGCCGCCATTGTTTTTGTAACCATCTTGGATATCAACAAGGCACTCTGCTGTCATAAACGTACAATCGATCATCTTTGTTTGTTCTTGGGCGAACTCGAGATAGGCCGCGCACACTTTAGTCTTAAATAATAAATAAAACAAATGAAGAATTGACTCTTTTGGCAACCTACCCCCTCTTCTTAAGCCGCCCCTGCGAAGAAATACCTAAAAAAATTCCAAACAAACATACAACGCGTCTGCATTTAGTCAAGTACTTAAAACGGTGCACAAACGGTTTGGTTTCGATTTTGCACACCTATTTGGTTTCGAATTTCTTTCTCTGCTAACTGGCAGCGGCACTGGTTTCAACCAAATGTGGAAAACGGTCTGGTGGCACGGAACGAACTCTGAATCCGAACGATGGAGTTTTCAAACGGACATTGATGGTGTTCATTTTTTTTTTTGCAAAGGCTAAAACAAGTTTTTTCAGAAAGTTTGGTTGACGTGTGCACTGGTTAAGGATTTTATTTGATTTTGGGTCACACACACAAAAAAAAATACAAACGAATAGAAAAGAAGAAAAGGATTAATTTTTCCCCG